>JAUTDX010007216.1:600000-780220 GCA_030844895.1 Ambrosia x helenae | reverse complement strand
CATGCGGACTCAGACTTGTTCGCCGTAAAATTTTGGAATTTTGTTTTGTAATATAGTGTACGAATGAATTAAATTTATACCTTGATGATTAAGTAGGGTGGCAAACGAGTCGAGTCCGAGCTCAACTAAGCTCGAGCTTGAGCTCGATTAACTTATGAGAGCTTGAGCTCGGCTCGTTGGTAATTTCTCAAGCTTGATCAACCTTTTTATTATCTATCAGTTGATATCTAAAATAAATATAGATAAATAATAGGTTCGTTTAAGCTCGCGAGCTCGATAAGTGAAGGTCGGGGTTCTTACTAAACAACTTTAAATAATGAGTAAATATTGTTAAATTTTAATAAAACTAATATTACACTAAAGCTTTATAAGGCTCGACGAGCCTGGCGAGTCTCGAATGTCAACACATAGTTTATTAGTTGGGACCAATAGCTAATAGTTGAGATTATTATTAAATCCAATAATCCAATTTAAAATGTGCTGGGAAGAGACTTGGTGTATTTAGTGACCCATGTTCAATTCCTTTCTTCTCCTCCCCATTATTTTCTGCGACACCTGGTGATGATGCAAGACTAGGCGGTGATCGCTAGTTCGACCCTTGAACCGAAAGAATTTTACCTCACCGCACTGTCATGCTTTCGGGCGAGTGTTCTCGGGCTTCAGCCCTATGTGTGGGTTTTTCCTGGTTCGGCTGGCGAATGTATCACAATGTGGTAAATTTCTCTAGTAGCCCATTTGAAGGAGTCGCTGGCCGTTCAAAAAATATTCTAAAAACTCATAAAAGGTATACACATCTATACAAAAATAGATTAGAATTACGTGTATTACACGAGTAGAATTAATGTAATGTTATGTACTTAATATTAAAAAGTAGTATCTTAGAAACTCATGTATTACAGGGTTTAATAAATCCTTATATTTTACGTCTTGAGTAAAATATAAAATAATTTTTTAACATACATAGACGTCAATGTATATCTTTATAAAATGAAGTTTGACATAATAGTTATGACTTATGTTAATTTAATTATTAAATATTATTTTCATGTGTGCATTATTTTTTATATGTAATTGATAAATATTAATTCAGTTAAAGCAAACTCGGTCCTGTAATTATCTTTTTAACACATTTAAGTAAACTTAAAAAAATAAGAACTAAAAATTGGATTTATTTTAGGGGTATTGGATTTATATAATTTTAACTATTGGCTATTGGTCGCCACCGGTTCCAACTAACGAAATGTGTTAGTGCACTTCGTATATGTCCCCAGCTAGTAATAGTTCGATAATAGTCGTAGGCATGATTATATAGCGTTTTAGACGTTCTGGGGTTGTTTAGTTGGTTATGTAGGCTTAATGGTATTTTGGGAAACATGTTTGTGTCATACACCTCTCATTGGGTTCATACATGTGCACACGTGTGCACTGTGCACATGTATGAGAGCCATACATGTACATGTAAGGAGGTGTATGGCAAGCTAGTATAAATACCCCATGCCTTAGTCTTTGTAATAACTTTTACCATTTCTAATATAAATGCAACCCTTTGTGTGTGTTTTTGTGTGTGTGCTCTCAATATTATTATTATTATCTAATCCATAAACACTCACCTATAACAACTAATTGGATTACTGATTCCGCCTTTAATCAGAAACGCTCGTGATACATCATTTCTTGTTCGGGAACACGATCCTACAAGTAGTATTAGATCCGAGGCTTATATCACGCGTGTTGTTATAGGGGTTTGCCTCAGATCTGAAAGTTTTAAGTCAATTGTGATTGAAAATCATTTTTGATCCATTTATAGCTTAAAACATGGTTTTCAATGATTTTAGGGTGTGTTTGATGATTGGATCTGAGATTTGATTGTGGTTTTATGTTTAGAAATTGCTTTTATCAATAAGCAAATCAAATTTGAGCAAAAACGGATCAGATATGAGATTTTTGTGAAAATTTTCATGTTTATGAATATTATGAGATTTTATGAGTTTTTGATGCAAAATCATGATCATGGAATGATTATTGCGATCTGATGATTCAATCATCATTCATAAGTGTTATGGAAACTAATTGAACCAATTTTAGGTGTTAAACAACGTTAAATTAGATCAAACCTGGATTTTTGATGAAAAACCCATAAGTTTATGTTCTTCAAGTTCTTGTTAATTTTGGATTATAATTCGTGTTTTTGAATTGTTTTGGGTTTTGCAAACTTATTAGGAGTCATTCCCTACACAAAACCTTTCAATCGGATCATCAAAATTCAGATTATCACCTAAAATTCGATCAGATCTGTTAGAACAATGAACTATGTTCTTGCTGCAGATACACACGCGTATGAAGCACACTTAGGGCTTCATATGTGTGTTGTCTAGACACGTATCAGTTCTGTTGTTACCTTATACGTCTGCCATACCTGTTCCTGTCCATACGTGAGTCTGCATTGGTTTCCATACGCCTACACCACACTCCATACGTGTTCTCTTATCAGTGTTATACCTTATACGTGTTATTCTATTTGATCCAAACTCATACGTGTTTGTTGCCATACGTGTCCTCCTCCTACGTGTGTCTATCTTGATCCATACGTCTACCTTGTCTGCACATACGTGTCCCTGCTGTGATACATGTTCTTTGCTTCCATACCCGTCTTTTGCATACGAGTATTATACCATACGTGTCCTTGATCACCATATGTGTGTTCTGTTCTCCATACGTGTCTATCTGATCCTGATACGTGTATGCATCTATGATATGTGTCTCATTGTACCATACGTGTTCCAAATCTGTCCATACGTGTGTTTGTTTATCTCATACGGTACAACTTATCATCCGGTCCTCATACGTGCACATTTTCACATACTTATTATCATCTGGTCCAACGTGTACCTGAGTTGTCCTACGTGTATCGGTACCTTCCATACGTGTCCCATATCTCTCTCATATGTATGTGTGTGTGTATCTGACATAAGTGTCGATTGTAGCTGTTGGTCAAAATTTGAAAATTTAAGGTGTAAAAAATTTCGAAAATTTTTACCTCTAAAATGGCATCTTGGAATTATTTTAACCACATCATTCGTGCTGAAGACATACAACTGAGTGGCAAATGTGATCCGTTCATTCAAACTCCACATCAACAAAAGGCTAACATGACAGATCCGTGGGGACTCGACATGTCCACAAATCAGCCGCATGGCGTGCAAAGGAACAATGTGAGCGAGAATGAAACGGGAAGCATTAACACGGATCCAAGGAGCTACAGTTGTAGTCAAAGCACTGGTCGAACATGCAGATAAAGGGTGTGAAGGGATTACAAGAGATCGGAATGAAGAAGAATCCTCAGACACTGCACAGAGTTCAGAGGAACAACGCAGTGGAGCAGATGTGAGTTCAAGTGAGGAAAGTCAGAGCTCCGGTTCAAGCTCAATTTCGTTTGCAGATGGGTCGGATGAAGAAAGTGAATTATCCGCCGATGAACGAAGTTTTGAATCAACAAGCAACACAGATGTAGGGTGTTTAACATCTGAAAAAAATGATTCAGAAGAAGACAAGATAGAAGAGAGAGATGCTGACACCCCAATTCAGTCAACTGAAAATCAGACTGAGCAACACACTCAGGTAAGTTCTAACCCCTCTAAACCTAAATGTTATAAATGTTTAAATCTAGAAGGTAGGTTAGAGACTCTTAAAGAACACAACACGAGTCTAGTATGTGATTTAAGGTCATGCACTGATGCTAATGCGGCATTGAAAAAGAATGAAAAAGAATTTAAAGAAATGGTTTTGTTGTTAAAGAAAGATGTAAGTGAGCTTAAACGTACAGTTTTAAACAAACAAGATGCCATTAACAACTACATCACTGATTTGCATCAAACCAAAAAAGCATTAGCAGGAGCACTATGTGACTATGAAACCATCAAAAAGAAGTTGGAGAGTTATTCCAACTCAAGATATGTGCTAGATCATATCATTGATAGTTAAATAACAGAAAAATATGGGAATGGGGTAGGTTACAATGTAGTTCCTCCTCCTCACCGTGACAATTACTCAGAGTCACCAGAGGAGGCAGATCTCACAAAATTTGTTGTCACAATGCCACTTGTTGCTAATCCATATGAGATCAAGGAAACTAAGATTGTAAAAGATGAGAATTATGTGTTGGTCGAAACTGAATATGAAGATTCCGATGAGGAATTAGAGAAACCGGGTTTAGGATTAAAACCAGTTATTTCACTTGAGAATCACATTGAGTGTGATCCTAAACCCGAAATCAAAAAGCATCATGGTAAACCTAAACAGGTAAAACCTCAGAAAACTCATCAGAGTCAAAAGAACCAACATAATCAAACAAAGAAAATTAATTGGGTTCCAAAGAAAAAGCCTGGGAAGAACAAGTCTGTTCCCAAGACTAAAGAAGTTCAGTTTGCCAAATCTAGAGGTACGGATTAAGTGCAACATTTTGAAAACCACTCAAATCTTGAGTATTTTAAACAAAAAGATCAAAGATATGATGCACCTATATCTCATGACCATGAAGTATCTTCAAGTACTACTAGATTTGGGAGTTCTAGCCCAAGATCTTCTCAGTATAGCTTGGGGTATTCTCAGTATGATCTCCAATACTATGAAGAGTGGAGGACATGCTTTGAATGCAACAAGGTAGGACACATTAGATCTCAATGTCCCTATATGAGAAAGATGAAGGCTAGGACTCACGAACCCCCGAGAAACAACAACAAAAATCAGTTTGGCTCTCCAAACTAAAATTTTTATGATAATTATTATCAAAATGAGAGACCAAACCCTTTCAAAAGAAAACAAATAATTGCTGTTGAAAATCCAAAGCCAAAAACTAAGAAGGTTGTAAAACCAGAGGTCTCAAGGCCCAAGGCAAACCCTAAGGCAAGTCCAAAGGGAAAACCAAAGGCACAATCTAAGACCAAACCCAAACCTGCAAAACCAACATTTTTCAAAGATAAAATTAAGCAGGTTTAGGGACCTAAATCAGTAAATTCATCTAAGGGTTCATCATCAGCTGATCCTACTCCAACTCCTCATAGCAGGTGGATGGATCTACCAATGATTGATGACCTAGGCCGACCAACGACCATCAAGGCCTAGGTCCCCCTCCAGAACTAATCTTTAAACGAGTGTCCAGGGTGTTCCAGTAGGAACTATCAGCAGTCATTGATTGTTGACAGTGGGGCATCTTAGCACACAATAGGTGACATATCGCTCCGATAACTTGATCAGAACATCTTTGGAGGATATGTAACCTTAGCCAATCAAATGAGGGAATGTGTTGTGAAAGAAGAAAGAAGAAAAATGTCCGATGAGATTAAATCATGACCCAGTGTTTTGACTTATCAACGGACGTCAGTAATGAATAAGAGTGAACTGGTCAATTGCTGTAGAATAGTTCCTTCATTATCTAAAGGGTTACTGACCGTAGGTCTATGGTACTCTAATGGAGATAAGCTGGATCTCGTTGACTTTGGTGATTTTGTCAATGGTGGTTACAATGTTGAAGCTGGATTCGCAACGGATGGATATCAATTCATGGGAGGTCGTTATATGTGTTTTCCTGCAACCTGCGAAGCCGAATTAGGTAGCTGCACCAAGCTGCTGTTTCCAGGTTCCTTGGATACGTCAACACACATGCATGACTACGGTTTGCTTTTTATTATCACTACTATTTTCTTATGGATAGTGTAACTTCCATAGCAATCACAAAAAACCCAGTGATTACTATAGTCCACACTGACTAACAAATTGCTAAAAATTTACCCAAATCATTTGATTATTTTGGAAAGGTAAAAGGCATTTTGGGAAAATCTGAGTAAACCACATCGAAAAATCAGTTTTTATTTAACCGTTTTTCTATAAGAAAATCCAAAATGATTTTAATTTCTTTATACTTTTTGAATTTTACGGAGAGAAAGTTTCAGGAAAAAAAATCAAAATGAGTTTATACTGTAAGAAAAAAAGAGAAAATGATAGTACATCAGTGGACTGTCTGATTTCCTCAAACCTAAAATGCAAATGATAATCAATCTTACAAGTGATATACTGATAGGCATGAAAACCATTTCAAAGTTGGCATGGTGATATAAACATTAACGGCTAAAAGTTGAGTCGTTTCCCGCCCCATTGGTATATGGTCTTAGTACCGAAATCTCGATTTATGGGTTGCCAAAATCTGATGTTTCGGGTCTTTAACGTGTGATACATCCAGGAACAAATGGTCAAATCTTATATCTACCGCAGATCTGATAGAGTTGATCAGGTGTTCTTCAAAGTGCTAAAAGGATCTATCAATTGCCAAACCCTAATTCTCATACAAACAAATAAGAAAATTCTAGCTGCGAAGCGCGAGCATCTTTCGTCTTCAGCTACTCTTACCGGTAAGCCATTGTAATTTGTGGAGCATACTATATATAATTTTGAAGCTTATGATGATTGCTCACTAGGATAGGGACCTGGATTGAACACACCCGCTAAGCTAAGTCTGTTAAGTCAGCCACAACGTACTATATCGAATAAATATGGACCATATTGTCACACCCTCAAAATCCACTTGCGGAGTTTTTACCGCGAGGCGCATGACAAACCAGGATCCAAACCAACGATCACAATAAACAAGTCTAAATTAACATATGCAATTTCAAAAACATAGTTTAAATCTCCAGTTACAGCGGAAGCTTATTCTCAAAACATAATCCAAAAGTAAACCACATTATTTAATGTTTGAAAACCATGCAATCCTAACTAGACGCCGTGCACACGCGTGCGCCCTAGTTCCATTGTGCTACCTTAGCGACCTGAGAAAACATGTAAAAGTTTACGTCAGCACAAAAATGCTGGTGAGTTTACAGGTTTTGTAATCACAGTACCAAGTTCAACCTGTCCATACTATAACAAATCGAAAACCAAAGTACGCTAGCTAGGCGTATGTTTTGTTACTACTACGATTGGAAAACCATTACTAACTCGCAAACCAGATGTCGTGCCCGAATAGTAAACCTGTTGTTCCTGTTTGAGACAATATGCACTCGCCGACCCTCCAAGCCGACGAGCGGGGTTGGTCACTCCCAATAGCGCTATTCACATTTCCCCGTTGTGCTAACCCGCACATTCATGGTTCCCCCCGGGACTTCCAAAGATCGTATAGTCAACCATAGAAACCCGTAGTATGACAGTAGTTACCAAACATAAGTTTTAACACATGTTTTCTCCCCCGAAAAGTGAAACCAGTTAAAAGAGGGGCCGTAAACTCACCTTAGGTTGCGTTACTTCGATATACGAATAATATCAGCAAGCTATGTTAGCCCCGTAAAGCGGCGACCTAACATATGACAGTTACAAGTACTTAGACTAATAACCCCGTAGGTTAGTTAGTCCCTAGATGTCCAGACCATAACCAAGTTCGTTTGAAAACACCGTGACTGTTAAATTAACCCAAAGTACAAGACTCGACATCCCATTGGTGACCCGAGACTCCCCGTGTTATACTTGCATTCACAAACATACAATCATGCAATCACACTTAACATACGTTACAGTCCAACAAGTTATAGCACGTAGTTCAATTATCACATAAATAAGTCCGAACACATGTTACCAAGTTATTAGATATGTTACGGGGTTCCTAGCATGTTCCTAGGTGTCAAATCGGGTCTCGGAATGTCAAAATATACTTACAGCAGCAGTTCAGGCGATTAGGAAAAGTCAACTAGCGATTATGAAAGTCAACAGGCATTTAGGAATGCTAATTGCCTATACTATAGGCAATTAGGTCATAAGACATGCATTTCAGGAGTCTATAGGCAATTAGGTCATAAGACATGCATTTAACTAGCAATTAGGTCATAAGACATGCATTTACTAGCAATTAGGTCATAAGACATGCATTTACTAGCAATTAGGTCATAAGACATGCAATAGAGGCATTTAGCCCCCAATCGCATGTAACATAGGCGATTAGGGAGTCTATTCAGGCGATTGGCCTCCTAATCGCCCCTAACATAGGCGATTAGGGTTGCTAATCGCCAATAGCCCAGCTGTTCCGGTTTTTCGCGCGTTTAACACTCCAAATCACATCCAAAACGTGTGTAAACATCAAATATCAATCAAACAACTATTCCAAACATGTTTAAATCAAAATCCTTTGTTTAACCTCGTTCTATCAGCCCTGCATGCAACCATGTAATCCAAACACAATACACATAGCATGAAACATTACATTAACATGCATAACCATAACCCTAATGAACAATTACTCAGATTCCATCATCATGCCATCATTATTAATCTGAAACTAACCTAATAACATGTTAATCATCCATCTTGAATCACAAAAACCCTAGCTTTTAATTGAAAACCCACATACATCATGCATGCTATTTAAAATCCAATTAACAATACTTATTAACGATTTTCAGAAAGCTTATTCGTTTTAAAACAGGTCTGGACCGTTAGGGATTTAATAAAAACGTTAGTAAAGATTGCATGGATGAAAATCACACCTTAGATTGTGATAGATTGATGAAATAAGCTTGAAACCTTGTGTTTTGATCCAAAATCACGTTCCAGAGGTTGTGTGTGTGTTGGGGGGGTTATGGGATGACTAGGGTTGATATTATGAAGTTTAGGAGGTCAAGCATTGTATTTATAGTCGTTTTTAGTCGTCCAGTACGTAACACGCGATTGTGCAGCAGCTATACGCGATTAGGGCTCCTAATCGCATGAAACTTCATGCAATTAGGGCCTAATCGCCCCTAAGTCATGCGATTAGCATGCCAATCGCCCCTGATGATGCCCAATCGCATCCCCTATAGGCGATTGGGCTCCCCTAATCGCCTATAGGGGTTGGTTCCGTGTATTTTGCGCGTTAAACCCCGTTTTAACATATATTAACACATTTTCACATACCGACAAGTCACATAATGATTGTAAACACATAACACTTGCAAACAAACATATTCACACTCGTTCACCAATTCCCGGGACTCGAGACTTGTATGTTCCCTATGCTCTGACGATTCTACGAATCGTCACCACTTGTACACTTGGCTAAGGACTGACATCTAATGAACCTCTAGATTAACATCCGATGATCCTCTATACTAAACTGATAGTTCCCGTTCCATAACACGACTTAACTAACCCAGTTAAGTACAATATACGCGTGACTCGCTAAGGTAGACTTTCATCTAGACACGTTGTTAACCAGAATTTGCCGGGTGTCACATCATCCCCACGTTAAAAGAATTTTCGTCCCAAAAATTGCACAAGTGTCAAAAGGAATAACGAAAGAAACAGATAAAAGATAGAAACCAAAAGAGAGATTTACCCGAGTTGTCACACATATGGCGACTGTGCAGCGGGATAGTGACTTGGATTGTACACGCCCCCTGAGGAAAGTATCCGTTAAAAAAGGGAAATAACAAAATGGCTTCTGGTATCTGCCTCAACCCTGACCGGGTCTCAACCAGTCTAGTGTCTTGTAGACGAATGGTCATGGTTTACTCACCCGTTACGATGAAGCTTTATGCAATGCCTGATACGAGAATGTGTCATGTGCATGTGGACCATTGACCGCAAATATAAATCTTACCTTAACGTATCTAAAGTGCCGACGAGTAATCCTGATTTTTAGGCTTAAGTGGACAAGTATATTGGTAATCGCTTGTTTATTGATTATCCTGATCTGATTTAACTAAACAAAGGTTATCATGGCAAGTCCGTATACTGAGATGTTTCTCTCATCAGCAAGCTTGCAAAAATATTGTCTGTGAATATTAGTTACCTGCTTTAAAGTTCTTACTTTTTGAAAAACCAAAAATCCAAAAAGATTTTATTTTTGATTAATCGATGTTGGAATACTAAATTCTTTAATTGGAATCTCAGATCCGAAGCCGAAACACAATAAAATAAAGTCGTTCAGAATTCAAGGGTCAAAAGGGAATTTTTATAAATTAAAGGGTTAAATTGCTAATTTTGAAAGTTCAGGGTGAAATTTGAAAAGATTCAAATTTTCAGGGGGAGAACGATTCGTTTCTCCAAATGGTGGTCAAAATGTACAAATCTTGAAAGTTTATCGAATGATAAACTTCTAGAATTTGATTGAGTCCGGATTATTTGTCGTATCTAATACAAGTTGTAGTTTGTGTGCAACGTTTATTAATTTTTTCTATAGCATCAAACACAACCAGTGTGCTCATCATGATTAAAACGACAAAGCTTGAAGCTGAACAAGACTAGAACCTGAACAACAAGATCATACTGAACAACAAGAACCCAATACTCCATTTTCAGAGACACCAGATCATAGTAGAGCTCCAGCATCAGAAGCTAAAGAAGATAAGAATCGATAAATGAAAGTGCAGATGTTGTTGATCTCCGTCTTTGTCAAAGAATCGTCTATCAAAACAACGGAGATTTCTTGATTCCTCCCAAGTCATCGAAGCTGATCGAAGACCAAGAGGAGATCTGATGAAGCCACGACCAAAACTCTAATAATTAAGTATTCAAGTCTTTAGGGGGAGATTGTTAGTGCACCACAGTGTATCTTCCCAAGTTATAGATTGTCAAATTTGAAGACTTGAAGACGCGAAGACCGAAGATCATTAGCTAGACCTTAGGGGGAGTCTGTGAATGTCTTTCAAGACATCCCCAGCTCAGTGACTGGTTAAGTCTGCAGATCATTAGCTAGTTTCAAAGGAGAGACTATAAGTGCACTTCGTGTATGTCCCCAGCTAGTGATATGTCGATAATAGTCGTAGGCATGATTATATAGCATTTTAGACGTTCTGGGTTGTTTAGTTGGTTATGTAGGCTGGGGTATTTTGGAAAACATGTTTGTGTCATACACCTCCCATTAGGTTCATACATGTGCATTGTGCACATGTATGAGAGCCATACATGTACATGTAAGGAGGTGTATGGCAAGCTAGTATAAATACCCCATGTCTTAGTCTTTGTAATAACTTTTTGCCATTTCTAATACAAGTGCAACCCTTTGTGTGTGTTTTTTTGTGTGTGCTCTCAATATTATTATTATCATCTTATCCGTAAACACTCACCCATAACAACTAATTAGATTATAGATTCCGCATTTAATCCGAAACGAGCGTGATACATCATTTCTTGTTCGGGAACACGATCCTACAAAATGTGTGCTGACAGTCCCACCTTTTAACATATTGTCCATCAACAGTCCATGACTAACATATTGTCCACCTTTTAACTACCATCTACTGGCTACCACCTGTCTAAATTAATGTGGCATGCTTATGTGTCAAATTCCTTCTTGCGTGTCAATTTCACTCATAGTATTTTGTTAGTTACAGTCCGTTGGAGGACAATATGTTAAAAGGTGGGATTGTCAGCACACATTTTGTTATTTGGGACCAATGACGGCCAAAAGCTAATAGTCATAGTTATTTAAATCCAATACTCCTTTATTTTATACCATCTATCTTTTTTTATTAATTAACATATTGTATATTAACCATTGAAAGCATCCAACCACATTAAGTAGTAAAAAAATACTAACAATAAACCACTCATAAAAAAACAATTACTATCTTTAGTTTCCCCTTTAAAAAAATTCACAAACAAAATTTTAAACTTAAAGATATCCAGAGACTTAAACATCTGCTAGCTTTTAAGTAAAAACTAAGGTGTTGTTTGTTTTTTCTGCAAGAAAAGGTCCGCGGTCTTCGGACCACATTTGTAGACATATGCAGGAGAAGAGGTGGACCAAAGGTCTGCGGTTTGCAAGAAAAAGACTGTTTGTTTGTTAACGTCTGCAGGCTGCTAAAATAAACTGAAATTTAAATAAACTAATTTTTTACAGCAGTCTGGTGGTGGACCGTGGTGGTGGTGGTGGAGGACCGTGGTGGACGGTGGTGGTAGATAGTGGTGGTGGACGGTGGTGGTGGACGGTAGTGGTGGATGGTGGTGGTGGTGGACCGTCATGGTGATGGTGGACGGTGGTGGTAGGTGGTGGTGGTGGACGGTGGAGGTAGGTGGTGGTGGTGGTGGACCGTGGTGGTGGTAGACGGTGGTGGTGGATCGTGGTGGTGGACGGTGGTGGTGGTAGACGGTGGTGGTGGATCGTGGTGGTGGACGGTGGTGGTGGACGGTGGTGTGGGTGGTGGGTAGTGGGTGGTGGGTGGTGGTGGTGGTGGGTGAGGAGAAGAGGAGAAGACCTTAAAAGACCTTGGAACAAGTCTGCACCAAGAAGAGGTCAGGAAGACCTTTTTGAGTGAAAGGCCTTCCAAAAAATAAACAATCCGCAGACCCCAAACGTCTGCGCGCATCTGCGCGACGCAGGCAAAAGAGGTCAGAAGTGCTTCTGAGTTAAAAACAAACAACCCTAAGTTTATCCACTTATTTGGACTTAGTTACTTTAAAACTTAAATAACTATGTATAAGAGTAAACTGCATGGTCCCTGTGGTTTGCACGAATTACATAGATGCCCCCATCTATTTTCAATGGTCCCCAACGTTGACATTTTTATAACACTTTGGTCCTTACCAACTAACTTCGTTAACTTTTTTTTTTAGTTAAGTCATGTAAAATGACAAAACTACCCACAGGGACCATCTGAGCAGTTTAATCTTCTATATATAATTTAGACCACCACCTCCTCCACCTCCAACCACCACCACCTCCTCCTCCTTCAACAACCACCACCTACGGTCTCCCTCGAACAACACATCTCCCAACATACCATTACCATTCCATTTTTACATCTATCATCACTTCACCATCATATCCCTTAATCAATGTTTGGTTGTGCAATAAAACCAACATTTTCAACAGTAATAGCAACCATAAACACACGTTCCGACTTCTAACCGAAATTATTATTTGTGGACGCATAGTTTTTCCTAATTCAATTTCCTCCTAAACCCTAACCTATGCTAACCTTAAGTTCATCATTAAACAACTGCAATTATCAATTAAAGTTGCTTTCATTTAAAATCCTCGATCCTTGTTATCAACAAAACAATTCGAAACAACATAAAGCTCGATCATAAGGCATATACCTAATCTGGACCTGATGGTGGTTGTGTTGTTGGCAGTTTTGGGGGTGGGTAGTGGAGGGTGGACGATCGGGGTGAAGCTGGGTTTGTGGTGGTCGTAGTCCTAATGGTGGTTGTGTTGTTGAATCGGTTTTAAAAGATGATGGGGTGGAAAGATTGCAGCCATTGGTTGATGGTTGTTGTATCGTCTTCTACACCTCCAAAGGATTTAGTATCTGATTATGGTTGCTGTTAATTGGTGGTGGTGGAAGATGGAAGGTGTAGGGGTGGTGATGGTGGTGGTGGTTGGGGTTGGGGTTGGGGTTGAGAGACACAATAGAGATAGAGATAGGAAGAGAGAGAGGTAAATAGTTTATAATATCTTTTATTTTTAGTTTTTTAAAGAGGGGTAATTTAGTAATTTCACATAGGCTTAACTGAAAAACTTAACCTCCATCCAAGTAAGGGACTACTGATGCAATAAAATACAAACCACAGATCCCATTGAAGTAATTTTGAAAAGCTGAGGAGCATACTTTAAATTTGGGGAAATAACAGGGACTATCCGTGTAGTTTACTCTATCTATAATTTAATGTATATTATAAATATGTAAAAGTATTTTTTTTACATATTAAAAATAAAATAGGTAAAAGTTGTCATTATTTAATAGGAGCAAAAGAGATGGCAAAACATAAGTTGAGGATGCCTACAATGATAATTGTCCTCAAGTTATTTTTGTTTATTACTTTTTTTAAGGCTTAGTTCAGTGAAAATCATTGTACAACTTTAACCTAGCGGTCCCAAGTTCGAATCCCTACCCACACATCGGTGTCCTCCTTGCCTAAGCTCAAACCGTCACGGGAAATTTTTTTGTGGTGTGCATGGATCGAACCTGTGACCTACCCCCAGGATGGAAACCCCTAATGGAAAACCCACCCTACCTCAAACCAGCTAAGCTAGAGATCATTGGAAAGGGTTGTTGCGGTTTTATTACTTATAGAGAAATAAGCCGTCTAGTTCTAGAGACAAAATCTCAAGAGCATCCGGCAATGTATCTTTTTTTTTGTAAAGTGAACTTCATTAACACCACACGCGAACACCCCTACTATTCAAGGCGGAGAGAAGAGGCTGCCGTAAAACTTAAATCAAATACAATTTACACCAATTCGCCCAATCCCAACCTTTTCCACTATTACAATTACTAAACCATAAATAAGTTAATGCCTTGATGTCCGCCACTATCTCCACAACTTTACGAGCTTTATTTTCAAATATCGCCTCGTTCCTAGCTCTCCATATTCTCCAACAAGACGCTATAATAACTCCTCTAACAATCTCTTTCCGTGTCGTCGCCATACCTTGAACGTCATAGAGCTCCAATACATCTTTAAGACTAAAAGTGAAAGAATTGGGAATACCACACCATTTTGAAACACAATCCCACACCCCCGTCGATATACTACAACCAAAAAAAATATGGTCGACCGTCTCCTCGCCTTCCTCGCATAGCACACACTGTTTATCATCAATAAAAATATTCCTCTTTGAAAGAGCAACTTTAGTTGGAAGCCGATCCATCAAAGTGTGCCACATGAATATATTACACTAGTTTTTATCCCGGGAGCATCCCGGGTTGAAATATCTAATATAACATAACAAAATATATTATTATTATTATTATTTTAAACAAATCTCTGCCATAAGTTATCATATTTAAATATAAAAAAAACGAATCTCTGCGCCGAGGTATAAATCTAGTGCCATTACAAATGAATTCGGAAGTTTGTAATCGATCATTCTTAAAAGAACTAACATGAAATAAGAAAAAAAAAGTTAATTATTGAAATATCGAACGCATTAGTCTAAGGATTATGTGATGCGTTAAAAAATTTATGGGTATATAATCGGGTATGTAGTTCGGGTATTTGGGTATGTTGTTTCGGGTAATTGGGTTGGGTATCACCTAATCCCAGACCCGACCCAAACCCAAAATTTTTTTTAAACTAATCCCAAACCCGACACAATACCTGTCGGGTTACAAAAAATAGTCATTTTTTTCCGATTTTTATATAGCACTATGGTACTCGTTGGATAGATAATAAAACACTCTTTAATTTGGTGTAATTTTTTTCTTTAAAAAATCTGGTATATAAAAGATATTAACGTTTAAAAGTTATGAGAGGAAGCACGAGAGATAAAATAATAAAGGTTTAATATTTAGATTTAGTAGATGATGTATTTAATAGATTAGGTTAAAGATTATAATAGATTAGGTTAAATGATATTTATTTCTTTTTTTTAATTGGTTTAGAGTTGCCACATCATAACCTATGTGGCATCTTTCAAATGAGAGATTGCATAAAAGTATGACTTGTAGGATTAATCTCTTTACAATATATATATATATATATATATATATATATATATAGATTACTAGATTATATCCGGGAGCGTCCCGGGTTGAGAAATCTAATTTGAAATATCAATTTTACATCTGAAATAGACTGATGCGTTTTACAGTTACATGCAGGAAAGCTTCGGGTAGCACTTAACCTAAAACAATTAACAATGTATCTCTAATGTTAGTGCATAACCTTAAACAATGTATAATAACTCTAATATTAAAACCTAACCTAAAACAATGTACAACTCCAATGCTAACACATGTTGTAAATAAAATTCATATTTGCTGGTTTGAACATAACTAATGACTTGCCTATACATGATTAATGAATAACCTGAACACTTTGTGTTTTTTTCCTGTACGAACAAAACCACACAAAAAAATAGTCGTTTTTTTCTCCGTTTTTTATATAGCACTATGGTACCCATTAGAAAGATAATAAAACGCTCGTTAATTTGGTGTAATTTTTTTCTTTAAAAAATTTCGTATATAAAAGATATTAACGTTTGAAAGTTATGTGAGGAAACATTAGAGATAAAAATCTAATTTTGTTTTTAAATTTTAAATTATTATTTTCCTAAAATAAAGCCCTTGCCACATGAGATGACACATGGCACACTCAATGAAGAGAATACCTTTGACACTACTAGAAAATTAGGCTTTTGTCACCACATTTTCGGTTACATAACGGTAGCAATTGCTCTGTAGCCACCATTTTGCAACCGAGAATGTGGTAGCAAAAACATACTGTTGCCCTAATGTCACCAAATAGCTACCACTTTTATGTTTTGCCACCATATTTTTGTCACCACGAAAACGGTTGAAATATTTGCCACCGCTCCTACAATATTTTAGTAAGGTCATTTGCTACCGTTTTGATACCATTTAGCCACCGATATTGCCACCATTTAGACACCATTTTTATTGAAAATTTACACCTTTTTTTGTAACCGTTTTGGTACCATTTAGTCTGCAACCATTTAGTCACCGCTTTCATTGAGAATTTACTACCATTTAGCCATCACTTTCATTGAAAATTTGCTACCATTTAACTACTACTTTCAATGAAAATTTGCTACCATTTAACTACCACTTTCATTGAAAATTTGCAACCATTTAGCCACCACTTTCATTGAAAATTTGCTACCATTTAGCCATCGCTTTCATTGAAAATTTGCTACCATTTAGCTTTTCTATAGGTTTTTTTCCTTATTTATTAATTCAATTACATTTCAAGAAAATTATATTATATAAAACAATCAAATAATACAAAATCTCAAATTATATAAAACAAATTTGTCATAGTTTTTCCAACTTTAAAATCATATAAAAGACTCTAATAGAAACACAAAAAAACATCAAATAACTGAAATTATTCATGAAAAAAATTCAAAACATTCATGTCTAAATGTTTATAGCCTATTTTCCACCCATAGCTGTTAGCCTAGCTTCAAATTCTCCCATTCTATTGTTCATCGCCTCTTTATCCGCATTATATTTTTCTTTTTCAGCCACCAAGCTCGCAATTATTCCTTCGAACCTTTCTTTATCTTCATCTTTTTCCTTAACAAGCTCTTTAATAACCAAATTCAAATTTTCAATCTTCAAAACAAGCAATGAATAGAATCAAGAAGTCAGAATTAATTAAAATTAATAACGGGTCAAGTAAGTTGCACAATAACATAATCCAATTGTGAGCTACAATTCTAGTGCTAGAAGCCAAATAACATGTTCAGATATATTTATACTTTTACTAAAAGTAAAATTTTATTTAACGATCAGTTGAGACTGTCTAATCAACTTAATAAGAAATTCCTAAACATTCTCAATACATTAATGGCATCAAACCTGATAATAAAAAGCAAACATAAACCAAACAATTACAATATTTATGGGAAACAATTCAAATGCATAAAAGTAGACAAAGAAGTCAAGTATTGGTGAAAAATTATGATGCCTATGCTCATTATTGACGTATAATTCAAAGCTCAAGTTGAAATGATATATATCATATCTACATCACAATCTCCATATCTACCTCATGTTTACAAGAATCAAGGCGAACATAAATCATGAGAAAGCTTTGACATCTTACTATAAATTACTAATGTATATGATTCCACTTATGTTAAAGAGCAAATAATTCTTTTATATATTTTAAACTAATATCAAGGTAAAAAGGAATAAACATACCTCGGGGTCTTCTTTGTCATGTACATATGACTCTCTAACATTGCCTAACCCATAAACGTTTCCTTTATTATTACCCCCGGAAGCTCGGTACCACAAGTCGTCATCAAATTTGGGATGTTCTTTACGCTCATTTCCGTACTTCTCAACAACATAATTATTATATTTAACCTGTTGGGTTAAACATTTAACTATATTATTCAAATTTCAATGTTTTTTTTAAAAATATGCTTGGATTTACTAATTAGTTAACTTACCCAGGTTTCCTTTGCCCTATCGTCAACCCACACGAGATTTTCTTCATCATCCCCTTCTGAATCAACATCCAAAAGTAGCGAACTGCTACCACTTAGATGTTTATCTAATGGTCTGCTTCCTTTCCTACAATGTGACTGCTTCCACATCTCATGAGGTGACAGTTCACGCCCAATTATCTTAGCCTGCAAATGTAAAACTTAGAAGTTTGTCTAATCAACTCAATAAGAAATTCCTAACATTCTCAATACATTAAAGGCATCAAACCTGACACTAAAAAAAGCAAACACAAACGAAACAATTACAATATTCATGGGAAACAACTCAAATTGCATAAAAGTAGACAAAGAAGTCAAGTATTGGTGAAAAATTAGGGTGCCTATGCTCATTGTTGACCTATAACTCAAAGCTCAAGTTGAAATAATATATATCATATCTGCATCACAATCTCCATATCTACCTCATGTTTACAAGAATGAAGGCGAACATCAATCATGAGAAAGCTTTGACATCCTACTATAAATTACTAATGTATATGATTCCACTTATGTTAAAAAGCAAATAATTATTTTATATATTTTAAACTGCTATCAAGGTAAAAAGGAATAAACATACCTCGGGGTCTTCTTTGTCATGTACATATGAGTCACTAACATTGCCTAACCCATAAACTTTTCCTTTATTCATACCCCCTGAAGCTCGGTACCACAAGTCGTCATCAAAATTGGGATGTTCTCTACGCTTATTTCCGTACTTCTCCACAACATAACCATTATATTTAACCTGTTGAGTTAAACATGTAACTATATTATTCAAATTTCAATGTTTTTTTAAATATGTTTGGATTTACTAATTACTGAACTTACCCAGTTTTCCTTTGCCCTATCATCAACCCACACAAGATTTTCTTCATCACCCCCTTCTGAATCAACATCCAAAAGTAGCGAACTGCTACCACTCTGCTTCCTTTCCTACAATGTGACTGCTTCCACGTCTCATGAGCTGACAGTTCACGCCCAATTATCTTAGCCTGCAAATGTAAAACTTAGAAGTTAATAAAGACGACAATATTGACATGGTACATATGGTAAAAGAGGGCGATTAGCATTTTTTACTGCTTTTTTTTTTGCGCAGTCACATAGGTTTAAGATCCAAGGGTATGTTTGCCCCCGGTTGCCTTACGTGTAATTTCTTTATTTCTTAAAGACTTTGCTTTCCACTCTGGTGTGTTCCAATGGTCTAAGAAGTTAAATAAAATTGTTTACACACCTGAAATCGCTCAAACAGTCGTGTTCTTTCTTCATTAGGAAAATCTCTCCAACTATCCCATGGACCGAACCACAAAGTCTCTAAGTTTGATCAAATAAAAAATACATTGATCATTGTAACATTAATATTAATCGTCTTAGGATTGAAGGAAATATAAAATAAAGATGAATCAAAATTCAGTACAGTTGAAAGAAAAGTAAATAGAATAAAAAATAAACATCAACAAAACTAGAAGTAGCAATATAAAATAAAGTTGAATCAAAATTCACTACGGTCAGGGATATTGGCACCATTTTAGGTGAAGAATTATAAGAAAAACTCAAAAGAGTCAACGTCTCAAAACCCCACTATATTGATTACTAGCTTATACCCGGGAGTGTCTCGGGGTTGAAAAAACTAATATGTTATAATAAAATCTTCAATATCAAGCCAAATGAATCTAGTACACATTTGGTTTTATGTGGAACAACCTTTTATTAGGTTGACAGCCTCCTTGTACCACTTAACACCAAAATCTCAAACCTTTCATATGCAACAGTCTGTCACTGCGGCGGTAATGACCGTTGCTTCACTGCCACTGCCACCACCACTTCATCAGGTAAGGTGCATCACTGTAATGAAAATCGCCCTGGCAAAAATGATAAAGAAAAAGAATATGAATATTATCCTTTATTGCCTACTGTTTCGCTATTTATGTTGTACTTCCATAGAATATTTGAGTGTACAATAAGAAAGAGTTGCTTGATTATGGTCTATGGATGCAAAAGTCCTTGTATCAATACATAATTTTTTTAGGCTGTAGTCCTGGGTTGAAAGCTAAGTACTTGGTAGTTTTAAATTGATTGGTTTAAAACTCTATTGGGGCATTATTTTTTATATAAAGTTGTATGAGGTCAAGGCCAGGGCATGTTTATGCTACTTTGTCTAATGCCTTTGAATTTTGAGGGGTGAAAGCGTTTGCTTTCAGTTCTGTATGTGGTGACATTTTGCATCATGAAACATCGACAAAGCATTTTGCTAAACCAACATTTTGATAGCTACACAAAGTGATCGCCACTCATGTAAACTGATCAAAACAAAGTCGGGGAAAATGATCCTAGATGGTCCTATCAACATCATATGTTCAGATTTTATAAAAGTTTTCTTTATCAAGCACATGGAAACTATTGTTAACAATGCTCGTTCTGTTCTCAACAAAGAGTCCAGCAAAACAAATAGAAAACATTTTAATCAATCTTAATACTAATATGCCACAGCCCGCAGGTGCAAAGGCTCATTTCAAAAAATTAATTGTTCATCTCTGTTGCAATCAAACTAAAACAAACCAGCCTTCAAACCTTTATTATTTATATATATTATATTTAATATTTTTATTTTTATTTTTATTTATATGTATATAACCATTAACCATTTATCTCATTTAAATTTTCTAATTCATTTAAAGATTTTGAACAAAACTAAAAAAACCGTTTAGCCAAACCGTCAAAACCAAACTGTTAAACCGTCACACAACCTGGCTGGTTTTACCATCAGACTTGTAGAATACGTGTCATCATCTGTAGCATCATCCCAACCCACCCAGTCGCAAAGCGCTATGTTCTGTGTAAAGATATTTCAACATATTGAAGAAAATAAAATAAAATAGAAACCATGACAAAGGTTTTAGGAGGTAACTCTTAGTTAAAACTAATACTCCGTATTGCGTATGAGCTATAATTAAACAGATACATGAACAATTAAACAATAATCATAAGAGATCAAATACACCAAAGGAGGAACATACTTGAGATCAAAGTGGCGTCATGAGTCAACAATCTCCTCCAGCATCTGAACTTCAGCATCCACTCCAACAGCTTTAGTGTTTTCAACAATAACTCCATCTTTTTCAATCCATTCACCTCCTTCACATCACAAGTTTTCACAACTTCTTTAGTTTCACCATTGCTGACACCTACACCTACACGAACACAATCATTCACCAATTCGGTGCATTCAACAATCTCCCCGATCCGAAACCGTAACAATCATCACAGATCGCTTCGCCACTCTCACCTACAGTTTCAACCTTACTTACACCGTCCTCAGTCATCATCACCATTCTTATTTCTTAATTAACTGATCACAGTTTTTGTTTTTTTACTACAAATCAAATCAATAAACAATTACAAATCATATGCTGTAGTTGTACACACTCATCAATCACAAAAAGTACATTGCAAGTAGTGGGTAGACGTACAGACATCTTAATGACTTAAACTAACACATAATTCAATGAAATCAAATGCTATTATCTTCACACATATACCACACCTTTTGTAAAGATGATAAAGGTACCTTCTTTATGAGTCTTTTTTTTTGGATTTTGAATCTTATTTTGATTTAAGGTATCACTAATTCTGATGCTTGATGGTGGATTCATCTATGGTTGTTGTTGGTGGTGATTCTAAAGCCAAAACCATCGGAACAGATCGAAATCATGACGAAGACCTTGTATAGCTAGGTCACACTGTTAGGATCTGAGTTTGTTTGTTTTGATTGTTTAACAAAATGATGGTAATGATGAAATGAAAATAGAATGAAAGTGCAGCGGAATAATAAACTGTAAATCAAAACAAGAGAGTAAATGTTTTTAGATCGAATGCTTTCATTAATTGGAAGATTACAATCGTACAAGTTACTCCCCCTCAGCCTGATCACACAGTGTTTGTCAGAGAGAATGTTTTGTGTGTGATGCAATAGAACAGTACAAGCACTGTTCTATTTATAGACTGACTCAAACCACTGATGACCAAGGCTGACGTCACCTAAGACAGTGACCTCTAACAGAATAACAAACTTAAACATCTGCTATACAAACTACTGTTACATTGAAAGCACTGATATTAAACCGCTGTTGAAGATAAACTCTGATGGGCCTTGTATCCACTGCTGGAGCCTAAGTGCTGTTGGTTCCAGCAGTGCTTTGGTCTTCAGTACTTGTATCAGCAGTTGCTCTTTATCAGACCTTTGGTCAGCAGTTGTTCTTCATCAATTGTTTCCTCAGCAGTTCTTTATATCAGCAGTTGTTGAGCAGTTGTTTGGATAGAACAGTAGTTAGGGTCAGCAGTCTTTTGGGAGAAGCAAGTTGTAAAGACTGTTTATTTAAGGATCAAATAGATAGCATATTTTGGCTTTCCAATCATCTGTTCTTCTCCAGGTCAGCAGACCCAACAATCTCCCCCTAGAACAGATGATGCCAAAACTCAGCTTTATTCATTGATCTTTATTTCTCATCAGACTTTCTCTGATTTGACCTTTGAATTGTAGTTCAAAGTTCAGAGCAAATAAGTCTTCTTCATCTCTTTCTAGATCCAGATTTAGCAGTGCTTGGTGATCTTCTGCACATAGGCTGTAAGCATCATCCATGCTGATCTTCTGAACCTTTCCATCTGACCTGAGCAATGTCAATTCGTGGTTGTCTTTGTTGACCTTCCACTTTAGAATTTTTGAGTCAGTGGATTTGCTGAGATGAACCTTTATTCTTGATGAGTTGGGTGAAGGTGGTCTTCCAATGAGTTCTCTGAGTTTCTCTGTTGTAGGATCAGAGAAATAATGTATTTGATTGAAGAGCCCTTCCTTGATAAATGTATCTGCAAACTTTCTTTGATCTTCCTCTGACATCTCCTTCTGCTTTTTGAACTGTCTACTTGCAGCAGCTGTGAGATCAGAGGTTTCAAGTAAGCTGTCCAGATTAAAAGTCTGTTGGGGTTTCTTCATTATTGGCTCATCAGTGTAAATTGGTTTTCTTGGAAGGCTGGGATCCTTCTTTCTATTCTCTTCCAGACTTTTGTAGGTTTCAACCAATCTTAGCTCTGACCATCTGGAAACAGACCTCATCTCCCCATAGTTGGCAGCTACAATCTCCTGCCTCATCCTTTTGAACTTCAAGGCTCTGACTGGGTCTCTGCCTTTGCCAAAATTGGGAGTGGAGACTTTAGCTTTGGGATCTTTGGCCATATCTTCAATTCTGATCAGTTCTTCTCTCAAAGCATGAGTAGTCCAACCATTGAACTGCTTTTTGTTTGCTTTGTAAGGCTTGGTTGCCATTATCTGTTCAAGAAGGGATTCCCTTACCTCCTTTTCCAAATCTACACTGAGAGGCATGGTGGACATGGAATTGCTCAGGGTCTTAGCAAAGTCTTCAATCCTTCTGAGTTTGCTAAGCTCCGCTGAATGGATGCCCTGAGCAGTCCTGTCATCCTTCCCTTTGCATTTCTCCCTGATGATGGCATCCACCTGTTCACCCTTGTATTTTAGATAGGTATCAATGTTGAGAGGAACAGGGAAGTTTGGGAGAGATGGGAAGGATCTTTCAGATGGCTGTTCAGTATTGTAGAAGGATTGTAATTCCCCCTTGAGTAGATCAAGTTCAAGGGGATACTGAACAACCAATGGTGTAATGGTTGGTGGTGGTCTATGAGTTTTGAATTTGGATGTATGTGGTGAGAATGATGTGAGTGAAATGGCTGTGATGGGAGGAGTGGATTGGGCAGTTGAAATGGTGGTTGGTGATGTGTGTATATTTTCATCATGCACAACAAAGGTTGATTTTCTCTTCCTTGTGTACATGATTTTTGGTGAAGGTGATTTGGTAGCTGTGGTTGGATTAACATCTGTTGGCCTTTTAGAAGAACCAGCAGATGTTGGTGTTTTGGCTGGTGATGTAGGTTTGGTGGTTGTTTGTTCAGGAGTGTGTGTTGGTTTGGGTATAGTGGTTTCAGTGGTTTGGGTAGCAGTGGTTTCAGTAGCAGTGGTTTTATCAACAGAGGTTTTCAGCTTAGATGGTGGTTTTCTAACATGTTTGGCAGGTCTTTTCATCCTTTTAGAGGATCCCACATCTTCTTTCTCCTGCTGTTGTTCTCTTTTGAGATTCACCAGTAACTCTGCTTTAGCCTCCAAGGTGTCAGCCCTTTTTTGTTTGGCCTGAGCAGCCTTTTCAGCTTCTATGTTTGCAGAGTCATCTACTGCCTTATTCTTTTCAGTGGTTTGTTGTGGTGGTGCTGTTGGTGTTGCTTGTTGTTGTTGTTGTGGAGCTGATTTGGTAGACTCTGGTTTCTTGGCAGACTTGGCTTGACCTTTTTGAGAAGGAGGACAACCAAAAGGATCTAGTTTTGGTAGCCTATCTCTGCCACTCTCCCCCTTTTTGGCATCATCAGCCGTGAAAGCATCATCATTTTCATCCCTGAGGATGGTGGTAGGGGCAGAGCCAGTAGTCGTCAGCAGGTGGTCCTTGATGGCTTTGATATCAGCATGGGTATCTTTGTACCTTGCATCTACCATATTCCTTATCTCAGCCATGTAGGTATCATGTGTCTGATCAGCCAATTTTCTGTGAGCTATGATGATGGGGGAAACTGATTTCCATAACTCATTGGCTATATCAGCTGTGGATGGTTGACTCTTGGAGAGATCTGCAATTGAGCTCAGTAGTAGCTTGACATCAGATTTGATGTCAGCAACAGAGGTTTCAATAACAGAAACTCTGTCCGTCAATTCTTGGTATTTTGACCCATCTCCTAAATTAATAGGATCATCTGAGTCCCTACCAGTGGTAGTTTTACCTGATTCAGGCCTAATAGGTGAATCAGATGCCCCTTTGTCTTGGTACTAGGGACTTCCAACTGTTTTTGGAGACACTATAGTGGCTTCAACAGTTGTTGCCTTCAAGGGAGTCTTAGCTATGTAATCACTGTCCTGATGTGAGACAGTGGTCTCTACATCAGTAGTGGCTGCTCCACTTGAAAACTCACCTAGAGTTTCATTGAACACAGGTGGTGTAACCTCCTCTTCTGTTTGTGGGATAGCAGATTGAATATTCTCAGGGCCAGTCACTTGTTGGAGTATACTCTCAGTGACAGGTGGAAGAGAGGAACTGGGATCTTCCTGAGATTTTTCAATTGCTTCAAACAGAGGTTGCATTGTTTGTGGGACATGTGATGGTGAGAGTGGTGGAGTAAGAAGAGAATTAGCCCTGGGAGAGGGGCTTGTGAACATATGGTCAAGTGACTCAAATGCATCATGATGTGTGTCCCCTTGGCTTACAACATGATCCTTTTGAGAGGATTCATGAGGAGTTTGGTCAGGTGGAGGTATGTCCAACTGTTGTGAGGAAGTAACAACAGTGGTTTCAGATTGCTTTTGTTGTGCAACAGATGTTTCTTCTGGTACCTCAACATCCAGAAGCCTCATTTGTGGTTGAGTGGTGGTTTTTGTGGATGGATGTTTCCTTTTGGAAGTGGCTGGTGTGGGTTTCACAGCACTGGATGTAGTGCCATGATCACCAGGAGCAGTGGGCTCAACAACAGAGGTTTTGACAACAGTTGTTGCCTTTGTCCTCTTTGTTTGTGTTTTAGAAACTTTTGACACTTTAGACACTTTTTCTTGGGTGCTTCCACCCAGCATTCTTGTGAAAGTTTCATCAGTTAAGCTTTTCATTTGCATAGCAGCACCCTTTTTGAAAACTTTTTCTGGTAATAATTTTTGTAAGATTACACTAAGAATTCTTGGGTAAATAAGAAAAGCATTGTTTGACCCAGACTTGACAGCTTTCACATTTGATACCAAGTCCATGAACAATCCCTGGGAAAGATTGAAGTCAGAGTTTGACAACATAGCATATCCCAGATATTGCATCCTCAATGGAATTTCATTAAAGGATGTGGACTTAGCAGAGACACAAAGAAGAAGAGTATGGAAGAAAAATTTCATGACTGGAGGGAAAATTTTTTTGAAAAGAGTTGATCCAGTCATCTGACCATCATACCCTCTTTCTTGGAACTCAGTGTGAAGCTCTGTTTTAGTAAAAGAATCCTTACCTGTCAGGTCATTCAGTGTGAAGGTTGTGGATATGATATCAGGGGTAATGACGATACTGGTTTCTCCAATTTTGGAAATAATGGAAGTAGGCTTTTTGTCTTGTAGTAAAAACTCAGCATTCAACCAAAATTCTTGAAGTGTATCCAGATAAATGGGGGCGTTGGCGGTTAGGATGGGTAAGTATTTGGAGTTAAGGAAAATGTCGATGGTGGAATGAAATGGAGTGTTGTCATCTGTTTTAATCAGATAGGGGAGACAATTGTGTGTAGCTTTGGCTTGAAGATCCATTGTAATGGATTTCGAAAGTGAAAAATGATTGAAGATTGATGAAGGGTTTGAGAGTGAAGAAGGCGGTTTACAGTATTTTGAATACAATGAGACAGTGTAACATCTGTTGTGGTAAAACAGGGTTTTTATAGGCTCAATGAAACCGCTGATGTGGCCAAACCACTGCTTATATGAGCAGACGTGGCAATCATCTGATGGATGTAACATCTGGTGGAGAACAGCTGTTTTGGTAAACAACTGATACAAACAGCTGATGGATCCAACCGTTGGGTTTTTTTTTTTTTAATATAGTATATATATATATATAGGCGGACAGTTGTTTTATCTGAACAGATGTTCTGAAACAGATTTTTCAACTAACAGTTGTTTTATCTGATCAGATGTTTTGAAACAGACTTTTCAACCAACAGTGGATATGAATGAAACAGTGGTTGTTTTATCTGATCAGATGTTATAAACAGATTTTTCAACCAAGCAGCTATTAAAAAAATTTATTTGTTTAATCCATGTTTAACATACCAATTCTGGAAATCAGATTTGTAAAGGTAGATGTGTCTAAAGCTTTTGTTAACACATCTGCCAACTGATCCTCTGTTGGAACATGGTGTAAAGAAATCAAACCTTTTTCATAGCTGTCTCTGACAAAATGATGTCTTATGTCAATGTGCTTGGTAGTGGAATGAGAGACTGGATTCTTGATGATATTTTCAGCAGCTTGGCTGTCCAACATGAGTGGAGTCCTAAGTGCAGTTATCACAAAATCCAGTAGTTGATTTTGAAGCCACATGAGTTGGGCTGTACAGCTTGCAGCAGCAATGTATTCAGCTTCAGCTGTTGAAGTTGAAACAGCTGCCTGCTTTTTGCTTTGCCATGAAACTAAGGCATTCCCTAGAAATTGGCACCCTCCTGAAGTGGATTTTCTTGTGGTGTGACAGCCAGCAAAGTCACTATCTGAATAACCTGAAAGCTCAATGTTTCCATTAGCAGGATACCAGATACCAAGTGTGGGAGCACCTTTGAGGTATCTGAATATCCTTTTCACAGCAATAAGGTTTGACTTTCTGGGTGAAGCCTGGGATCTGGCACAGACACAGGTAGCAAACATAATGTCTGGCCTAGATGCAGTTAGGTACAATAAAGACCCAATCATACATCTGTAATGTGTTTGATCAACCAGTTCATCCTTGTCATCAATAGTGAGCAGCTTGACTGTACTCATGGGTGTGCTACATGGCTTACAATCATTCATCTCAAATCTGGTTAATAAGTTCTTTACATATTTGTTTTGGTGAATGAATGTGCCATTTTGCAGTTGTTTCACTTGAAGACCAAGGAAACACTGAAGCTCACCCATGGCACTCATCTCAAACTCTGTTGTCATGAGTTTTCTGAACTCTTCACACATTTGGTTACATGTGGATCCAAAAATGATGTCATCCACATATATTTGAACAATCATTAAGTGTTTCCCTTTCCATTTAAGAAATAAAGTTTTGTCAATTTTACCTCTTGTGAAGCCAATGGATAAGAGAAATGTGGAAAGAGTTTCATACCAGGCCCTTGGTGCTTGTTTGAGTCCATACAAAGCTTTGTTGAGCTTGTAGACATAGTCAGGATGGAATGTGTCTTCAAAACCAGGTGGCTGACATACATAGACCTCCTCCTGAATTTTGCCATAAAGGAAAGCACATTTGATGTCCATCTGATACACCTTTATGTTGTGGTTGACAGCAAAGGCTAAAAAGAGTCTGATGGCCTCTAGTCTAGCTACAGGAGCAAAGGTCTCATCATAATCTATTGCTTCTTCTTGTCTGAAGCCTTGAACCACAAGCCTGGCTTTATTCTTGACAACAATACCCCTTTCATCAGTCTTGTTTTTGAAGACCCACTTTGTTCCTATAGGACAAACATCCTTAGGAAGTGGTACAAGCTCCCATACTTGTTGTCTTTTGAACTGAAGGAGTTCTTCTTGCATGGCTTCTACCCAACTGTTGTCTTTTAGTGCCTCTTGGTACTTGACAGGTTGTGTGAGGGATAAGAAACCTGCAAAAAGACAGATATTTGAGGATTGGCTTCTTGTGAGCACACCCTCTCTGATGTTGCCAATGATCTGGTCTGGTGGATGAGCTCTTAAGTAAATAAGATCTCCTTGATATGGAACAATGGCATTTTGAGGTGATGGACAGAGGTTTGGTGACTCTGTTGGTGTAACATCTGTTGGTACTTCTGTAGTGCCATCAGATGTTTGAAATGGTAATGGAGGAATAGGTCCAAGTGGTGTGAAACTTGACTGACTTTTGTCAACAGATGATTGACTTTTGTCAACAGATGATAGGTCAGTGGTTGTGAGGGGTGAAGCAGAGGTTTGAGGATAGGACTGGCCAACAGTGGTTGATACAGCTGTGGCAGAGTTTTGACAATTGTTTTGACAATTGTTTTGAACAGCTGCTTCCTCTGATGCAGAATAGACTTTGTAGTGACTGGGGATCACAACATCTGTTCTGTAATCTTGCTGTGGAGACTGTGGAATACCTGCATTGTTAGTTTTAACAGTGATATCTTCAAATTTGAATTTATCTAAATCAAATAATTCAGCAGGGTTTGCAGGGATTTTTAGAGATGAAAGTTCATTGAACTTAACATTCAAAGTTTCTTCTATTGTCTTAGTCCTTGTGTTAAACACTTTGTAGGCCTTAGCAGTAGAAGAATATCCCAGAAAATAACCACAGTCTACTTTGGCTACAAATTTTGAAATGGAATCTTTAAGATTTAAAATGAAACATGGGCAGCCAAAGATTTTGAAGAATGAGATTAATGGTTTGATTTTGAACAAAATTTCATAAGCAGTTTTTTGATGTCTGGGGTTGATCAAAACTCTGTTTTGAACATAGCAAGCAGTGTTTACAGCTTCTGCCCAAAAGGACAGTGGCAAACCAGAATCTGCTAGCATGGTTCTTGCAGCTTCTATAAGAGTTCTATTTTTCCTCTCAACTACCCCATTTTGTTCTGGTGTTCTTGGGATGCTGAACTGCCTCACAATCCCTTTTGACACACAGAAGTCATCCAACTCCTTATTTTTAAACTCTGTTCCATTGTCACTCCTGAAGACTTTTACTGGCAAGTCATATTGCTTTTCAACCTTGGTGACAAAGTCCTTCAATATACCTGCAGTCTCATCCTTAGAGTGTAAAAAGTAAGTCCATGTAAACCTAGAAAAATCATCAACTATGACAAGACAAAATCTCTTTCTTCTTAGACTCATGATTTTAACAGGGCCAAACAAGTCCATGTGCAACAGTTGTAAACACTGACTAGTTTTGGACTCATCAATGGATTTGTAAGAGCTTTTATGTTGTTTCCCTTTTAAGCAAGAAACACAATGCTCATCACATTTAAATTCTTTTGATGGTAAACCTCTGACAAGGCTTTGTTTTGAGAGTGTGTTGATAGTATTAAGGTTGGTATGACCCAATCTCCTATGCCACAATTCTGTCTCCTTAGTGGAGGCAGCAGAAAACAGACAGACATTTGCCATAGGATTGTCCTTTAACATATCAACAACATACACATTGCCACTTCTATGAGCAACAAGCTGTGCTTTGCTCTCAGCAATAATGGTATCAATCTTTTTCACCACTTCTGGCCCAATAATCTTACAAGTTTTCTTTGTGAAAAATGAGCCATAACCCTTGTCACTCATTTGTGAAACACTCAGAAGATTAAACTTGAGATTATCAATAAGATTGACATTTTCAAACTTGAGTTTTCCTGCCTGTACAGTCCCTGAACCCAACACCTTACCTTTAGAATCATTACCAAAGGATATATCACCCCCTCCATGAGCCAAGAAGTCCAGAAGTAGGGCTCTACATCCTGTCATGTGCCTGGAACCTCCACTATCTACATACCAAAGACTATCTAAACAAGCAGAAGCTCCCTGCACATCAGTAAATGATTAGTTTTGGTGAGTGTCCAAAGCCAAATTGGCTTTGGATGGGTCCTCAGACCTTTCAGACTCAAGCTTTGGAAGGTGATCAGTGGTTTGGACCAATTTTTGAATTAAGGTCAACAACTGCTGCTGACCATTTGCCAGTGCTTGTATGTCAACACTTGGGGCAGCAGTTGTTTGATCACTGCCTGACAGATGATAATACCCATATGGATTTCTGTTCACTCTTGGTTTAGAGGGTCTTTTTGGCTCCTCATAAACATGTGGCAGACTGTGACATGGAGGTTGACCATAACCTCTTGGGTATTTGCTTGTGGGTGGAGCATCTGTTACTTGGACATCTCTAGAAGCAGATGTTTCAAGCCTTTTTGTAACAGATGTTTGGGCAGGGGTGAAGGTCTGTTTGGGCTTTCCTTTTGGAGTACTAACCACAGGGTTTGCAAGAGTTTTTGCTTTGTATTCTTGTATTTTTACATCAAAATTTTTGAGATACAAGCACTCTTTAGTCTTGTGATTCTTTTTCCCACATATTGAGCATGTGGCTTTGGAATCACATTCACTTGTTCCTTTGTTGATATCATATGCTTTTAGAAGAAAACAGTTTTTGGTGACATGGTTCTTCTTTTCACAGAAATCACAAAACAAGTTAACAGTCTTTTCTTTCTTCTTCCCCTTTTCAGACTTCTTTTCAGCAGATGTTTGAGCATCTGCTGGAGAATCTTTCAGGGGAATGACTTTTGCCAAGGGAATGACCCTTGCCTGAGGAGCTGTCTTTCCCTCAGGAGTTTTAAAATCTACAGGTTTATAATTCTCAAGAGTATCACACTCATCAGACCAAGTAGGTTTAAATTCATACTTTTCAAGTTCAGCAAAAGATGAGGAACCTTCTGGTTTTTCAAGAACAATTTTCTTACCATTTGGTTCAGTGATTTTAATCTCTTGACCCTGCAGGTTTGTTGGTACTATCTCAACAGACTTTTGACTCTTTGTGTCAGTGTTTTCAAAAGCTGGAGCAGTGGTTGCAAAACCAAAGCCAAACTTCACATGACTTTTGGTTTGTTTGTTGAGTAGCATCTCAAAACCTCTACATGATTCCACCCATTTTTTACATTCAACTTGGGTGGACTCAAGCTCACTTTTACAACTTTGATATTTTGTTATCATAGTTTGGAGCTGGTCTTTGGTTATAGTTGCTTCATGTTTTAAACTGCTAATTTCAGACTCTTTTGCAGTTAAACTTGTTTTCAAATCTTTTGTGAGTTTTTCAAATTTAACTTCATCATCCAAAATTTTCTTTCTAAGGTTTTCATTCACCTCTTTGATGTTAGCAAATGCTATTACACATTTGTCAGAACACAACTCTTTAAGAATTTGAGGAGATACCTTAGCAGCAGCCATCAAAGCACAATCACACTTGCACTCACAATCATCAGATGCACCCCAGGGATCTGAGAGATTCACAACCTCTTCTTCAGGTTTTTCACCTGCAACAGCTTCACTAACAATATCATCAGTCACAACATCAGATTCAGTTACCACTTCCTCAGATTCAATCTCATCTACCATAGCCATGAAACAAAAATTTTCTGGTTCATTTTCAGCTTTGGCAACTAGTGCAAAATTCTCATCTGTTAGCTCATCAGGTAGACTGCTCCAATCAACAAACCCTTGGGTAAAGAAGCTCTGTTGACTGGTCTCTGCAGGAGCAGAGGATGGAGCAACAGTCGTTTGCACAGGTGTTGGAGCAACAGGTGTTTGCACATAATGAATCTGAGGAACAGTGGTTTGGACATACTGGACAGGAACAGTGTTTGAGGACTGTGCAAAATGAGCAGTGTTTTGCACATTTGGTCCAGGGGTATTATAGGAATTCTGATAAGTATTGGTCTGTGGTCTTTGATTTGGATAGGTTATCATAGGTGTACCATGTTGACCCCTACATTCCCTAGCAAAATGACCAAACCTATGACATTTATAACACTTGATCTTTGATTTATCCAACCCAACCTTAGATCTGCCAGTCAACCCTGGAAACCTTCTCCCAGTTTTCTTGTAAAAATTATTAGTTCTTACACTGAGAAGGGCCAATTGGTGCATAATGTCCATTTCTTCCAAATCATCAGGGTCAAAGTATTTCAGGTCATCATACTCAAAGGATATATTGTCAGATGCCTGTATATCACCACCACTTGCTGTGAAAGCATAGTTTGGTGAATAAGAATCAGAGTTAAAACCAGAGTTAAAACCTGAAGTTATGTCAATAAAATGATCATAACTCTGATCCTTTGTGTTTCCAGGCACCTCATCATGACCCAAAAGTGCTGTATTCCCAAACACATAGTCATCAGACACTTTTCCAGAGTCCTGGAGCTTCTTTTTCTGGTTAAGCTCTCTTTCATAGGTCAAGAGCTTACCATGAAGCTGGGTCAGTGATAGGTCTTTAAATCCTATTGAGTTTCTCATTACAAAAGCAATAGTGTCCCATTTGTCTGGTAATGATCTTAAAAACCTATGGTTCAAAGTTGAATGAGGGTAAGTAAGACCAACCAATTTTAGTTCACTAATTAAGCAATTAAATCTCTCAAACTGTTGAGTTAATGACTCTCCTTTGACATGACTGAATGTTTCATATTGTTGGTTAAGTATTTCACGGTTTTTTTCAATAACCTCCTCAGTCCCACCAAACTGCTCTTTCAGTGCATCCCACAACTCCTTTGCACTGTTACAGTGTAACAACCCAGCATATATATCATTGGGTAGAGCCATGGCCACAATACTGAAGGCCTTAGCATCTAGCTCAATTTTCTGAAAATCCTGGTCGGGGTAGTTTTCAAGTTTCTTTGCCTCAAACACTTTGGGATCTTCAGTACTCGGTACAGTCGGAACATGTGGTCCGAAGATAACCGACTTCCAACACCCAGTGTTTTGTTGAGCTAGAACATGGCTCATCCGACGTTGCCAGATATTGTATTCAGATCTGACAAGCATCGGTGGCTTGTTGTTCGTGCCAGTGTTATGTGGATCGTGATTGATAGAAGCCATTCTCTGATTTTTTTTTAAAAAAAAACAAAGTCTGTTTAACAACGGTTGAAGCGAAATTAAACTATTACTCTGTTTTCAATCAAACTGACAAACAATATCAATAATTGTGAGCTGATTATTAAATTGATTTGTTAGATCGAATTTAATTGACCAAGCTCTGATACCAATTGTTAGGATCTGAGTTTGTTTGTTTTGATTGTTTAACAAAATGATGGTAATGATGAAATGAAAATAGAATGAAAGTGCAGCGGAATAATAAACTGTAAATCAAAACAAGAGAGTAAATGTTTTTAGATCGAATGCTTTCATTAATTGGAAGATTACAATCGTACAAGTTACTCCCCCTCAGCCTGATCACACAGTGTTTGTCAGAGAGAATGTTTTGTGTGTGATGCAATAGAACAGTACAAGCACTGTTCTATTTATAGACTGACTCAAACCACTGATGACCTAGGCTGACGTCACCTAAGACAGTGACCTCTAACAGAATAACAAACTTAAACATCTGCTATACAAACTACTGTTACATTGAAAGCACTGATATTAAACCGCTGTTGAAGATAAACTCTGATGGGCCTTGTATCCACTGCTGGAGCCTAAGTGCTGTTGGTTCCAGCAGTGCTTTGGTCTTCAGTACTTGTATCAGCAGTTGCTCTTTATCAGACCTTTGGTCAGCAGTTGTTCTTCATCAGTTGTTTCCTCAGCAGTTCTTTATATCAGCAGTTGTTGAGCAGTTGTTTGGATAGAACAGTAGTTAGGGTCAGCAGTCTTTTGGGAGAAGCAAGTTGTAAAGACTGTTTATTTAAGGATCAAATAGATAGCATATTTTGGCTTTCCAATCATCTGTTCTTCTCCAGGTCAGCAGACCCAACACACACAGAGGCGAACGAAGCACACCCATTCAGACATTCAGTTGTTCGACGGCAGCGTTATCGGGTTTAGAAGGATTATTATTATCAAAAGAGGAGAAAAGTTGATAATCTGTGGGTGTATTCGGAGGCGATTGTTGAAAGGGTGTCAGGGATTAGAGAGATTTCCATTGGGTTTGTGTGATTTTGGTGGGGTGATTGGTGATCGATGAAGAAATTGATATTTGGAAAATACGTGAAGGAGATGGCGTGAAAAGATGTTTAGGGTTTTACAAATTTGATTTTTAATTGTTTTTTTTAATCACCTCATGACACAGGGCATACTTAAGGGGATAATGCCTCTTTAAGTGTCATGTCATTAAAATGGTTTTGGTTTGTTATTAAAATGGATTTGGTTTATTATATATATAGATAAACTAAAAAATTTAGCACTAATAGATTAATAAGAATATACCTTCAAGTGGTGATTCTCAATCAATCAATAGTTGGTTTGTCGTATGGATGAAGGAATGCTAAAATCTTAATGCAAAGCAAGAAAGTGAAGAACCAAAGACAAGGCCTTAAGGTTAATTGATCATCGTTATGCCTATTGATCATCATCTAGTCCAATTCATCACCATTGGGTCTAAGTGACAATGATTGGATCTAACTCACCATCATTGGGCCTAACTGACCATCATTGAATCCAACTGACGATCATTGGTTCAATTAACCATCATTAGATCTAATTGACGATCATTGGTTCTAATTGACCATCATTGGGCCTAATTGACCATCATCGGTCTAGTTGACCATCATCGGGTCTAAAACACCATCATTGGGTCTAAGTGATAATGATTGGATCTACCTGACCATCATTGGGCCTAACCAACCATCATTGGATCTAACTGACCATCATTGGGCCTAACTGACCATCTTGGATCCAACTGACCATCATTGGTGTAATTAACCATCATTGGATCTAATTGACCATCAATGGATATAAATGACGATCATTGGTTCTAATTAACATTCAACGGGCCCAATTGACCATCATCGGGCCTAATTGACCATCATCGGGCCTAATTGACCATCATTAGGTCTAAATGACCTTCATTGGGTCTAAGCGACAATGATTCAATCTAACTGACCGTCTTTGGGCCTAACTGACCATCATTAGATCCAATTGATCATCATTGGATCTAGATGTAATTGACAATAAAATATTTATAGTTATTAGTTTTGTTTCTTTCATTAAGGGTGGCTACTAAATGACACATTTTTTTCGGTAAAGTGTGGCTAAAGGTTTTCAAAAGACGTGTTTTTGGTTACATGAATAAAAAATCCAAAAGATCGTGTTTTTGTTTACTTCATTTGATATTTTTTAATAAATTTTTATTTTTCAATTCTTTCTTATTATTTTTCTCATGAATTTACCACCAAAAATAAATGGTGTCAAAATTTGCAACCGATTAGTTACATTATCTTATAATATATATTTTGGTGTAAAATCTGTTGCTAAATTTGCTACCATTTTTCTAGGTAGCAACTTTTGGTGACAATAGCCCAGTTTTATCGTGGCTAATATGGTAGCAATTTAGTTTCAAAATATGTCCGTAAATTTGCTACCGCTAAGGTGGTCACAATTAAATAGGTTTGTTGTTTTTTCTTATAGATTATTATTTTTTAATTCTTTCTTATTATTTTTCTCACGAATTTATCACCAACAATAAACGGTGTCAAATTTTGCAACCGATTAGTTACCTTATCTTATAATACATATTTTGGTGTAAAATTGGTTACTAAATTTGCTACCATTTTCCTAGGTAGCAACTTTTGGTGACAATAGCCAAGTTTTCTAGTAGTGAGTGCCATGTCATTAAAATGACTTTGGTTTATTATATGTATAGATTTATTAGAAATCCATTTGCACCATTTAAGGACCTCTAAGCGATTAACCTCTTGATCCCCAACCAACCACTTTCGGACAGCAGCCGTCGAGAAGCAACCATCCTTATCACCATTCCACCGCCAATCATCATGCCCAACATGACCAGAACGTTGCTGCAGAATCAGCTGCAGATCCCGCAGTTGCTGGAGCGTCTCCTCATCATTAGGCGAATGCTTGCAGTTCCAGGTAAATACAATCACCCTATTCTCCATACAAACCACCTCCGAAACAAAACACCTGCTATTGGTTTCTAACCTAAACAAAGCAGGAAACCTTTCTTTAAGGACACTGCCATCGATCCACTTGTCTAACCAAAACCTCACTGTCATGCCACTTCCAGGTTTGCAACCAATTAAGCTGCAGATACACACCCCATGTTCTATTAGTACCATGAATCGCCGTAACCACTCTCGCCCATAAGGATTCCGGGTCACTTCGATATCACCATGGCCACTTGGCGATCAAAGCCCTATTACAATTAAACAGTTTCGATAAACCCAATCCACCCTTATCCTTAGGTTTAGTGACGGTATCCCACGACACCCAATGCATCTTTCTAACATCCTCATTACCACCCCACAGAAAATTTTTCAGAAGCGATTCCATTGTCTTTAATATCGCGATAGGCGCCTTATATAATGAGAAATAATAATTCGGGGGGGGGGCTTCCAAAACCGATTTAATTAAAACCACTCTACCTCCTATCGATAATGTTTTCTCCTTCCACTTTGATAGTCTGTCCCTTAACACCGCCAAAACCGACTCCCAGTTCGCAACCCGATTCATATTGGCTCCAACCTTAATTCCCAAGTAATTAAACGGTATGGAACCATACTTAAAACCAATAATCTCAGCCTGCCTTTTTACTACCTGCCAATCAACCCTAACCCCAGTCATAACCGACTTGTTTAAATTAATTTTGAGCTCGGAGCATACATAGAATACTCTCAACATTCGCTTCAACATAACAAAGTTATCTTCCGACCATTCCCCGAAAACCATGACATCATCCGCAAACATAAATGAGAGATAACTGGCCCATCATTTGGAAGAACCAAACCTTTAAATATTCCAACCTGGACTGCTTTACTAAACATATTTGACAACGCCTCCATAACTATAATAAATAAAAACGGAGACATATGATCTCCCTATCTAATACCTTTTTTGCATCCAAATTCAAAGGTCGGAGCCCCATTCACTAGCACAGATGATCTAGCCGACTTCAAGATACCCCTTATCCATGTACACCACAGCTCAGAAAATCCCATCTGCCTCATAACATCCAACAAAAAACTCCAACTAACATTATCATAGGCTTTGGCGAAATCAATTTTAAACAAAAAACATTGTTTATCCTTATGTTTCGCCCAAGAAACTAGCTCATTAACCACCATAGGACCATCCAGAATAAACCGACCACTAATAAAAGTAAACTGGGAATCAGAGATGACATTACCCAACACCGCCTTAATTTAGCCCACTTATTCCTATCTCGCTGTTTTAAATCCCGGATCCTAAACCAATCCAACTGCGCAAGCCGTTTACGCCCTTCTTCCTAGATCCACAGCTCTTCATCCACCAAATCACGCCTTTCCAACTCTTTCTCTGTGACACCCAGCATGTTTGAGTCAACACTTTATGAACACATAAGTCTACCTTAGCGAGAAACGTTTATAAACAAACTTAACTGGGTTAGTTGAGTCGGGTCAGATTAGGATTGTCCAGGGTTCAATGATCTGGAGGATCATTGGGAGTCATTTTGGGGAATACACTAGTACCGGGTTCCGTTGTTGGTGACATTACATGAACTAATTAAGTATATGTGTAGATTATGGGTCGTGTGGTGGATTGTATACTTATACTTGCTTAAACGATGTACAAATGATTATACGTGCCTAAATATGCTAAGTATAGACTATGGATGCATGCTTATGTGTTAAGAGGTATTAGAATGCGTTAAACACGACAAACTGGAAATCTGGAAAAAGTTAACATGTGTTAAAAAGTGCTGTTAACATGTGTTAAAAAGTGCTGATGACCTGAAAGTGGAAAGTGGGCGAATGTGGAAATGGAACTTGAGAAAGTGGGCGAATGTAGAAACAAAGTGGGCGAATGTGGAAAGATTCCACATTCGACCATTACAAAGGGGCGAATGTGGAAAAGTTCCACATTCGACCATATAAAAGGGGCGAACCTGGACCTGGTATAAATACCATCCTTAGTCATTTTTCACCATTTCACAAACCCTAAACGCCTCTAAACACTCTCTAACAACTATTATCATTGGGGAAGGAGTTTTTGAGCTTGTTTTTCATAACCTAACTCTCCAAATCATTACAAGTGAAGATCTAAGGTGTGTTCTTCATTTCAAATCTTTTTTTTAAACAATTTTGGCTTGTTTTCATCTAAACCCCAAAAGTCCAGATCTGATATCAACATGTTTTATGGGTAAAAACCTTCCTAATATCTTCCTAACCAAAACCTATTCATAAACAATGAGTTTTTATGTAAACTAAACATGTGTTAATATGATATTATGCATTGTTTGATGATTACTTGTTGTATAGATGATATGACAACAACCTAGGGCTGTTATTAATGATGGGTTATGATTGAAACATGTTACCTTTGATTGTTGATGGTGTTTTGACAATTAAAGGGGTTTTTAGTTAGATTTAGGGCTCGTTTTGGATGGTTATGATAAGGTTATGATAGGGGTTTCTTGTTCATGATGATCTGAGTATGATGAGCTGATTATTGATTGATTTCAGAAAGTTTCCTAATTGGGTAATATTTTCATGCATGATGATGTGACATCTCCATAATTTGCTATTTTAGGAAACTTGTAAAACGGATAGATTTTGGGGTAAAATTGGTAGGGTTTCGTAGGAATATATTAATGATGCTTGACTGCTGTAACTCATGATGTTTCGTGATGTTTTCGGATGTTTTTGGACGCGTTTTTGAGTAAACAACACAGCAGGGTCGAACCTGGAACACCTTCGGCCAGTCGAACGGGCGAAGGTGGATTCCAGGGGTCGAACCTGGAAACCAAGGGGCGAATGAACCACAAAAAGGGGCGAAGGTGGAAAAAGGGGGCGAAGGTGGAAGTTTAAAGCCACCTTCGACCACTCAAAGCCACGTTCGGCCCTACGATAACAAAAATGAGATTTTTGATACGAACTAAGTGTTTTATGCTTGAACTTTGTGTATAATCTATGTGTACTTGATTAGTTAGGGTAATGGGTCACCAACGGGATGTCGGGACGGTCTGGAATGTCTGGTTAACGTTTAAACACACTTTTTAACATACGTAGTCAAGATCTGGACAATCGGGGACTAGTTAGCCTTCGGGTTAATAGTCATCACACTTATGTAAACTCATTGATAGGTTGTCATTAGTTGGGATTATCATACACGTGTTGGAATTCTAGTTACCAGAAGACGCACTCTAAGGTGAGTTTCACGGCCCCACTCTTTTACTGGTTTTACAATTTCGGGGGAGAAAACATGCTGTGTTCTTTAAACGTGTGTCAAATGTGTTCTTCCTAAAAGGCGTGACAACTATGTTTTGGGTACTCATGTATTCACTACGTTTTGGGAGTGTTCATTTGGGTTCAAGGTATTCATTTATGTTCCGTATTATATGGCCTATGTTGTGGCAGTTCGTTAGCCGTGGTGCGGTAGTTCGTTAGCCTCTATGTGGTAGTTCGTTAGCTATGTTATAGTAGTTCGTTGGCCATGGGATGGTAGTTCGTTAGCTATGGTAAAGCAGTTCGTTGACCATGGGATGGTAGTTCGTTAACTTCGGTGGGCGATAGTTCGTTTGGGAGGTTCGTTATGAAGTTCAAACATTTAACGAGTGTTTTCATCGGTCGGTAGTATCATGATGGTCTTTCAAAAGTTCGTGAAACGTTTTACTTAAAAACCTGTGAACTCACCGGCATTATTTGCTGACGTTTTTAGCATGTTTGTCTCAGGTCGCTAAGGTAGCAGCTGTCGATAGGCGCACGGAGTCTCACGGCGTCTAGGATTCATGTGCATCTCATTTAGTATTTTTAGACTTTCGTACTTTTGATTTCATGTTGTAACAAAGTTTTGCGCTTCCGCAGCGTTGGATCATTTATGAAAAACTTAATGGTTTACTTATGTCAGTTTTTACGTATCATATAGTGTTGTTTATTGTGACCGTTGACTTGGATCCTGGTGTGTCACGCGCCTCGCGGTAAAACTCCGCAGTGGTAATTTGAGGGTGTGACAGATTGGTATCAGAGCCAATGGTTATAGTGAACTAGGACTGCATGTAGAGTCTAGTCTATAGCCGAGTATCACACACGTTAGACGGTCACACATAGTTACGAGTCGTGTCGTTTGGTAAACATACTAGCCTTGTCGGGGTGTCGGTGTCCTCATCACACAGTATCGTGTTATTTTAGGAATGTGTGTATCGGGTGATTTGAAGTTCTAGCTAGGAGCACGCCTAGAGGACCATGTAGAGCGATTTGTTATTTCGGGTGCACACGAAATCATAAATCGAAATGCATGAAAATCTTGGTGGACTTCGTGTTCGGACTAATGGTCATGCTGGAACCATGTTCTAAATTCGTTTGGGTCACTTGTAGCTCGATCTGTTGGTTATTTTGCGTATCTTGTCTCATGTTTGGCAGAACATGTCTGGTCGCGCTGGTGGACGTGCTGGTGGACGCCGTGGTGGCGGCGGGGGTCGCAATGGCGGTGGACGAGGTGGTGGGAACATCACCATGACTCAGGCGGAGTTGGAGCACATGTTGCAGCAACAGTTGAACGTTGCGTTGGCTGCTTTCCAGGCTGCTCAGCAGACCCTGGGAAACACTAATCAGATGCAGACTGGGTGCACGTACAAGAAGTTTATGGACTGTAAGCCCCATTTCTTCAATGGGACTGAAGGAGCGGTGGGACTACTTAGGTGGTTGGAGAAGATTGAGTCGGTGTTTGCTATGTGTAACTGTCCCGACGCTGATCGCGTCAAGTATGCGTCTGCTACACTGGAGGGACATGCGTTGACCTGGTGGAACTCCACCACTGCGAACCTTGGCCTGGGTGAGGCCAATGCTATGCCGTGGACCGAGTTTGTTCAGATGTTGAGGGCAGAGTATTGCCCAAGAGACGAGATTATGAAGTTGGAGCATGAGTTTTGGAATCTGAAGATGGTTGGGTCGGAGATCGAGGAGTTTACTGCTAGGCACAACGAGTTGGCTGTGATGTGCCCGGTTTGGCTACACCGGAGTACCGGAGGATTGAGCACTACGTTGCTGGGTTAGTGCCGGAGGTTGCTGGACTTGTTGCCGCTGCTGATCACACTACTATGTTGGCCACTGTTCGGGCAGCTCACAAGCTGACCAACATGAAGGTTGCTGAGGGCGTTCTACCTCCAAGGGGTGCTGCTGTGAAAGCCCCTGCGGACAACAAGCGAAAGTGGAATGGTGCTGGGAAGAGTGCAAGTTCGGGTCAACCGCAGCAACAGGTAAGGAAGACTGAGGCTTTGGGATCGTCTTCAGGTCAGAGGCAAGACGGGTACACGGGGAAACTGCCGGAGTGCAATCAATGTGGGTTCCATCATTATGGCAGCTGTGAGAAGTTTCGTTGCAACCGCTGTAAGCGTGTGGGCCATGTTGCTAAAAACTGTAGAGTCAATCTACAGACAGTTCCAGGCCAAGCGGTTGTCCCTGCCCCTGTCCCTCAGGGGAACCAAGGGTGTTATAACTGTGGGGAGACTGGGCACTTCAAACGTGATTGTCCTAAGCTGAATCAAGGGACTGCAGGTGGTGCAGGGAACGAAGGTGGCGGCCGAACTACTCGTGGTCATGTCTACGCCATTGGCGCTAGGGGGAACCAGGAGGATCCTGACACTGTTACTGGTGAGTATTCTTTTCTTGATTTTCGTTATGCTAGTATTCATTCTCGTTCACATTGTTTGGCGATTCGTATTCATTGTGTGCATTCGGTCTGGTATTTGGTTATCGTTTTGCATTCATGGGTCTGATGTGGGTCCTTTGGAGATGCTACTTGGACGGTACCGGTGTGTCATTTATACCGATCACAGTAGTCTCTAGTAGGCCTTCGATCAGGGGGATTCATTGTTTTCTATTCACTTTGGGGAGGGCGGTTCCCCGGCATAAGAGTATTCGTTGATATCATCTTTCGTTCGTGGTTATCATTTCGTTTGTGTTCTAGGAAACGTTACTTGGGTTAGGTCGACACTCATTACTGTCGAAGAGTGAATCTCGGGGCGAGATTCCTTTCAACAGGGGGATGATGTGACGACCGGGAAAATTTTTCTTTTTATCGCTTCGTTCTCTTTGACTTCGGGAAATTTTCGGGACGAAAATTCTTTCAACAGGGGGATGATGTGACACCCGGCATGTTTGAGTCAACACTTTATGAACACATAAGTCTACCTTAGCGAGAAACGTTTATAAACAAACTTAACTGGGTTAGTTGAGTCGGGTCAGATTAGGATTGTCCAGGGTTCAATGATCTGGAGGATCATTGGGAGTCATTTTGGGGAATACACTAGTACCGGGTTCCGTTGTTGGTGACATTACATGAACTAATTAAGTATATGTGTAGATTATGGGTCGTGTGGTGGATTGTATACTTATACTTGCTTAAACGATGTACAAATGATTATACGTGCCTAAATATGCTAAGTATAGACTATGGATGCATGCTTATGTGTTAAGAGGTATTAGAATGCGTTAAACACGACAAACTGGAAATCTGGAAAAAGTTAACATGTGTTAAAAAGTGCTGTTAACATGTGTTAAAAAGTGCTGATGACCTGAAAGTGGAAAGTGGGCGAATGTGGAAATGGAACTTGAGAAAGTGGGCGAATGTAGAAACAAAGTGGGCGAATGTGGAAAGATTCCACATTCGACCATTACAAAGGGGCGAATGTGGAAAAGTTCCACATTCGACCATATAAAAGGGGCGAACCTGGACCTGGTATAAATACCATCCTTAGTCATTTTTCACCATTTCACAAACCCTAAACGCCTCTAAACACTCTCTAACAACTATTATCATTGGGGAAGGAGTTTTTGAGCTTGTTTTTCATAACCTAACTCTCCAAATCATTACAAGTGAAGATCTAAGGTGTGTTCTTCATTTCAAATCTTTTTTTTAAACAATTTTGGCTTGTTTTCATCTAAACCCCAAAAGTCCAGATCTGATATCAACATGTTTTATGGGTAAAAACCTTCCTAATATCTTCCTAACCAAAACCTATTCATAAACAATGAGTTTTTATGTAAACTAAACATGTGTTAATATGATATTATGCATTGTTTGATGATTACTTGTTGTATAGATGATATGACAACAACCTAGGGCTGTTATTAATGATGGGTTATGATTGAAACATGTTACCTTTGATTGTTGATGGTGTTTTGACAATTAAAGGGGTTTTTAGTTAGATTTAGGGCTCGTTTTGGATGGTTATGATAAGGTTATGATAGGGGTTTCTTGTTCATGATGATCTGAGTATGATGAGCTGATTATTGATTGATTTCAGAAAGTTTCCTAATTGGGTAATATTTTCATGCATGATGATGTGACATCTCCATAATTTGCTATTTTAGGAAACTTGTAAAACGGATAGATTTTGGGGTAAAATTGGTAGGGTTTCGTAGGAATATATTAATGATGCTTGACTGCTGTAACTCATGATGTTTCGTGATGTTTTCGGATGTTTTTGGACGCGTTTTTGAGTAAACAACACAGCAGGGTCGAACCTGGAACACCTTCGGCCAGTCGAACGGGCGAAGGTGGATTCCAGGGGTCGAACCTGGAAACCAAGGGGCGAATGAACCACAAAAAGGGGCGAAGGTGGAAAAAGGGGGCGAAGGTGGAAGTTTAAAGCCACCTTCGACCACTCAAAGCCACGTTCGGCCCTACGATAACAAAAATGAGATTTTTGATACGAACTAAGTGTTTTATGCTTGAACTTTGTGTATAATCTATGTGTACTTGATTAGTTAGGGTAATGGGTCACCAACGGGATGTCGGGACGGTCTGGAATGTCCGGTTAACGTTTAAACACACTTTTTAACATACGTAGTCAAGATCTGGACAATCGGGGACTAGTTAGCCTTCGGGTTAATAGTCATCACACTTATGTAAACTCATTGATAGGTTGTCATTAGTTGGGATTATCATACACGTGTTGGAATTCTAGTTACCAGAAGACGCACTCTAAGGTGAGTTTCACGGCCCCACTCTTTTACTGGTTTTACAATTTCGGGGGAGAAAACATGCTGTGTTCTTTAAACGTGTGTCAAATGTGTTCTTCCTAAAAGGCGTAACAACTATGTTTTGGGTACTCATGTATTCACTACGTTTTGGGAGTGTTCATTTGGGTTCAAGGTATTCATTTATGTTCCGTATTATATGGCCTATGTTGTGGCAGTTCGTTAGCCGTGGTGCGGTAGTTCGTTAGCCTCTATGTGGTAGTTCGTTAGCTATGTTATAGTAGTTCGTTGGCCATGGGATGGTAGTTCGTTAGCTATGGTAAAGCAGTTCGTTGACCATGGGATGGTAGTTCGTTAACTTCGGTGGGCGATAGTTCGTTTGGGAGGTTCGTTATGAAGTTCAAACATTTAACGAGTGTTTTCATCGGTCGGTAGTATCATGATGGTCTTTCAAAAGTTCGTGAAACGTTTTACTTAAAAACCTGTGAACTCACCGGCATTATTTGCTGACGTTTTTAGCATGTTTGTCTCAGGTCGCTAAGGTAGCAGCTGTCGATAGGCGCACGGAGTCTCACGGCGTCTAGGATTCATGTGCATCTCATTTAGTATTTTTAGACTTTCGTACTTTTGATTTCATGTTGTAACAAAGTTTTGCGCTTCCGCAGCGTTGGATCATTTATGAAAAACTTAATGGTTTACTTATGTCAGTTTTTACGTATCATATAGTGTTGTTTATTGTGACCGTTGACTTGGATCCTGGTGTGTCACGCGCCTCGCGGTAAAACTCCGCAGTGGTAATTTGAGGGTGTGACATTCTCTAACTTACCCAAGTCTTCGATAACAATCTCCTCCTCTTCCTTTTCTATTTTGCTTCATGTATTACGCCACTCTGTAATAGCCTTTCGCAGACATCTAAACTTCAACATCAACACAACATCCGGGCACCCCGTATAGAAAAATTCTGGAGAGTAGCAAGCACCAGCTCTTCGAACCCCGGCCTATCCATCCAAGAATTGAAGAACCTGAAAGGTTTCGGCCCATAATTACACGTAAAGGTCTTCAATAAAATGGGGATGTGATCCAATATCCCTCGAGGTAAAATACTGTACTCCGTAGCCGACCATTTATTCATAAAATTCTCACAAACCAAAAACCAATCGATCCGACTTAGCTTATTTCCAACCGCATAAGAGAATTTACCCATTTTCAAGCTAAGCTCTATTAAGCCTGCATAAAAAATAAACTCATTAAAATCAAGATCCGCCCCCGCATTAAACCTTGAATTTCTCCTCTCGTCCAACGACCTAACAGAGTTGAAATCTCCTCCCATTATACATAACCCATTAACGTGCTCCATCTTCTGTCGAAGAAGAACCCATAACCTTCTCTTATCCTGCATCTTCTGAGGGCCATATATATTAAATATAACAACCACTTCCCCACTCCCCTTCAAAACTCCCAATATAAACAAGAAATTTCTATCCTTTTCCACTGAAACTAAAGAAAACACATTATCATCCCACACCGTAATAATACCCCCCCGGCCGACCTGTAGGGTCGATGGACTCAAAACCAAAATTATCTTTACCCCAAAATTTTGCAATCCTTTCCTTCTCCACATTAGAACATAAAGACTCCTGAATAAGCAAAAAGTTCACCTCGTTATCGTTTCTTAATCTTTTTACCTAATCCGCCTTTCCTTCCACACCCATCCCCCTAATATTAATGGAAAGAATATTCATTTAGTTACTTCTTGAAAACCTTCCTCGTTAACGAGATTAATTACATGCGAATGAAACTCCTCCATGTTTTGCACCCCAAGCGCTTCCCCTAGGACAACAGTACAAGTAGCTACATTATAACCATCATCCTTAAGCTTCTCCAAATCTTCAACAGTGCCCACATTCCCATATTCATCACTACCATTAACATCATGAAAATAACCACTACCTACTCGACTACTAATGCCATCATCCCCGACTTGTTCCTGACCTTCCAAGTTAGCCCCGTGAGACACTATGCCGATAAACCTATCAATATCAAACGGATTGTCTTCCGTTCTGATTCATTTTTTTGGTCTACCTTGTCCATTCGGAGACACTGAACCATGACCACTCATTTTCCGATTACCTCTTTTCTTTTTATACGCTTTCCTCCTACCTTTCTTCTCCGGACCCATATCAACCTCTAATGAGTTCTCAACAGGTTTATTCAAATCCACTCCCATATCTCGAAAACTAGTTCCTTCTTCTTCAATCGGCATTTCCTCAGTCCTTTCATCATGGTGGTCTTCATCCCTAGCAGAGTTATTCCCATCACCACTTATCTCCTGCTCAACATTCCGGGTATCATTGTTTTCATCTTGAGACTCCTCATCACCAAAGTCGACAAGGAAATTCGGTATCCATTCCCCCACCTCTTCCTCGGCCCAGACTTTATACGAAAATCCATTCCATGCAGCCTCTCCATTTTATCCGTCAAAATTCCCAGACACATAAACGATAAATCGCCTTCTTTATCATCCAACTGTACCTTTTGAATCACCTTCCCAAACTTTGCCTCTATCACATTAAAAACCGGCTCCATGCATAGATGTAAAGGCACCCCGTATATCTTCAGCCACACGATATGTTCGTACTCAAAGGATTGACCTTCCCATCGTTCCATCTTTTCGAACCATTGTTTCCAAACCTCATCCGAATCTTTGAAAAAATTAAATAACTCAACGTCATCGAACACCAATAAGACCCGAAATCCTCCCAGATACTTTATACCAACCCGCTTATACCCACTGTTAATCAACAACTTCCTAAGTGAGGTTAAAATAACAAAATCCTTAACCTTACCCACAACAACACAATCATACCATTTAACAAAAGCTCGAACATTGTTATCAATGGTGATGGTCATGTTATCAACATTATGTTTCTTATTAGTCAAAATGTCACTGAACGACTCTAGTCCAACATGCTTTCCCGTAATCGGAGCTTCTTCAACATTCTTCCTTTCTACATACATCGTCGATTTTTTCTGCTCCACCATGTTCTCCTTCACTACCTCCCCATCAACAAACCTCGCAATAACGATAAACAACTTATAAGATCCCATCCAAACGTCTCCCATCTCCCTTTCCAATCGTTTTGCATCATTAACATTCCTGAATGATACAAAACCAAACCATTGCCCAACCTATCCAGTTTTAGTGCAATATACGTTGACTCTACCTGGACATATTCCTTCAAAACTCAAACCAGATCTTGCGAAGAGCACTTCCCAGGAAGATTAGAAACAAAGAATTTTGTTACGTTTACCTTCGTCTTCGATCCTTGATCCATATCCTTATCCCTTCCTTTCTTGTAAATCACGTCCTGCCACTCCTCTTCATCATTCCCTTGTCGTGCTGCCATGTCAAAAACCTATAAAACCCTATTCGCCTTTTTCCGTTCGTGTTTCTCGGAGCAGTGTTAATGTATCTAAATGGAATAATTTCTAATTGTTACTAAAAAGCTCGAACGTTGTTATCAATGGTGATGGTCATGTTATCAACATTATGTTTCTTATTGAGTTAATATCTATATGGATTATTGTAGTCTAATTTCTAATTGTTATTAGACACAAATCTTTGAAATTACTTGTTGTCTTCTGGCTTTTGGCAGTGTTAATGTATCTAAATGGATCAATGTAGTCTATTCAATAATCATACATGGGTTACAACTTTTGTAAGCCTATCCTACTAACATCATATCGCTTGCCTACTAGTAAGTTATATACACATACAATCACAAGCTTGATCTACAATAACTTTTGATGATTGGCGGATGTGGCGGTGCTACCTATATATGAATCACACCACAACCGATGGCGGAAACATCAGGGTGCAATGTGATGACTGTTCAAAAGCTCAAGGTACTAAATTTAAATATCATTAATTAACCATTTAAATTTGTCTTGCATTACATGGAAAGAACACACACTGTCAAACAAAGGGAACAACTACATAATATTTAATTTATTTAACTAAGTCACTGGCTCCTATGTGATCACATCTTGGCGAAAGTAACTCAAGCATTTCCTGTAAATATGTGTAAAGTAAAGGTCAACAAAATAAATTATCGGTGAGCATACAAGTTTAGTATATGTAAGTATCAGATGTTTGAAGTGTACAATCCACATGTAAAAGTACCACTATGAAATTGTGTAACAAGCATTGTATACAGTTTAACAAATTCAAACCTTCATGTGAAAAGTAAAAATGTAGTATCACAATACCAAGTTGTAGTAACCGGAAAATTTTTCTTCTTTCCTTTCTACTTCGGGAAATTTTTGAGACAAAAATTCTTTCAACGGGGGATGATGTGACTCCCGGCAAAATCAAGTTAATACTTTTTACAAACATATAAATCTACTTTAGCGAAACATTCATAAAATGTACTTAACAGGATTTGTTGAGTCGGTTCGATGATTCGAGGAATCATCGGGAGTCGGTTTATACACATATGTCCAAGGGTTGGTCATTCGGAGAATCACCGGGTAGGAACGCATACAATGTCCATGGTTTGATGATCCGGGGAATCATCGGAAAGCATACACATACACACAAGTCTTGACTCTCGTTGTTGGTGAAATTACATAATTGGGGCAACTTATCAAGTATTATATGTTATATAATCAATTAACAACTTGTGAATGCATGTTTGTAAGAATTGATATGATAATATACCTTCTAAGTGACTTTTGGGGTCGTAGGTGCGAATGAGAGACAAAATCTCTCATTCGCATGGATAAAGGTGCGAATGAGATATTCGCATAGTCAAGGCCTTGGTGGTAATTTATTTACTACTACTCTTACTTGTTTTTCTGGTACTGTACTTGTTTTGGTTAAATGGTGTTGCTTGTTTGTATAGGAAATGTTGTTAACTAGCAACCACCTCCAAGTGAAGTCTATAAGTATAAAGGATCTTAAAAGTCTAGGTTTCTAGGATGACGACACTTTAGTCATTTTATTATATATATTATGAAAATATAGAGTAAAATTTGGGCTTAAAATAAAAATCTAGTGGTACTCTAGAAAGAGAAAATCTGAAAAAAATTATACAGTTTAAAAGATATTTGAAATACTTAAAATACATTAGATTTTAGTTCAGAATAAACAAAAGGTAGTTCAAATTAAGTTTAAAAGATATTAGAATCATTCATGTACTTCAGATTCAATTTAAAAGACTTTAGAATCACTTCATGCACTTAAATTTAAAAGACTCCAAAATCACTACATGTAATTCACGTTTAGTTTAAAACACTTCAAAATCAGGTCATGTATTTCAGATTCAGTTTGAAAGACTTCATAATCACTTCATGTGTTTCATATTTAGATTAAAACACTTTAAATCAGTTCAGGCAATTCAAATTCAGTTTTAAACACTTTAGAATCAGTACATGTACTTCAGGTTTAGTTTAAAGGACTTTAACTTAAGTTTGGAACACTATAAATTAGTTTAGAAGACAACGGAACTAGTTCAAAAAGACATCTAATTTGAGTTCCAGATTTCTGTGATTAGTTCCTGGACTCTAGAAAGAGTTTCAAAAGAGTTTAGCTCAGTTAAAAAGACTTTAGTTTTAGTTCAAAACACTTCGTAGTTAGTTTAAACCACTTCTAATATACTTTAAAAGCATCAGTTTCAATTCAGATGTCAACATAAATACTTTGAACATCCGAAGTTTACTTTACAAGTCAACAGTTTCCGTTTGAAAGTCATTATAAGTACTTTGAACATACTAGATTTAGTTTTAAAAGTCAACAGAAAGTAATCTGAACTCGTCAGAACTCAGCAAAAGTCATATGAACTCATTAGAACTAGTTTAAACACTTTAAAATTAGTTTACTAGACTTATGAAACAACTTATAGAACTTGAGTTGAGTTTAGAATTAGTTTAAAAGCGTAATAAGAGTTCATTATTATGTATATGTATATGTATATGTATACTACATTATAAAGGGGAGACATGGATAAATATGTCCAAAATGTCAAAGTTAAGATGGCATGTGAAAAGGCACAAGTGTAAATCACTAAATTTTACCCACTTTCTTCCATTTATACCCCTACTCACAAACTCCAAAGCCAAATATTCTCTTTAAATGAACGTTGCAAACAATTGTCTGCCAAGGAACGAGGTGAAGTAAAGAACAAATTGAACCACTTGCATAGTTTGTGTTGTAATGTCTAATTCTTGGTTTAGTATTCGGAAACCTTTAAACTTACAAATGCATCGTGTTCCCGTCGCGAAGCGCGACACCCTACTAGATGACAAACAAAAAATAAAGACATTGTTGTGGGTGTATCATGTGGCATTATATTATTGGTTCAAAAATAAAATTAAAGAAATACATAAATAGAGATGAATGGGCAAAAGTGTAACTGTTCTTTATATAACCAAAAGTTACGTAGATAATGGTGCAAAAACAATACAAATTTGCCCCCAGCTCACAAGAACGCCCCGCAGCAACGCACGGGTTTCCCACTAGTGTAAATATATAAATAATAAATTTTGAAATTACCTTTGTTGTTGATGATGACGTTTAGTTAGGGTTATGGATACTGAAAGCGAGTTTTCTTTATTGGAATCGAACAAGTAAAATTTAGAGTAGTAAAAGAGGAGTTTGATCGATATGAAAAAGATGGGCTGATGAAAATAAAAAAAAATGAGTTTTTATTTATAAGCAAAAAGTCTGAAATGGTTACAAAGATTTTGTCAAAGGGGAGTGTTAGAGCATTCACAATAGATGCTCTATATTATATAGAGTGTGTATAATTGGTTGTAAGTAGAGGAGAGAGAAAAAATTTATATAGAAGACACTGTTCATCGGTAAATTTGGAGGAGACACTGTTTACCCTCGATAATTTTTTAATATTTTTAAAAGTGGTTGTGAGTAGAGAACAGAGAAAAGATAATGATAAAAGTATAGAATAAGTATTATTAAATAAAAAATAAGAGAACAAGGTAATGATTTTTAGTGTAATTATAGAGATAGAGATGAAGTGTTTATTGCGAATGGTCTTACTATATAAAGAGTATTTTATTCAAATATATTCTCATCTACTCCATTGCAAATTCAACTTGAAAATTGGTTTGAAAAGCTTCTTGAAAGTCAACTATTTCAACTTGCAACTCCACTTGTACGATACACCTGTATATAAAATTTTATTATTATATGAAGTTGATATCATGTTTTTTCTTATTTTTTTCCGTAAAATGTTGTAATTAAATAATTGTTTTTTATAAAAAAAAATAACCTTTAAAAATAAAATATTTTCACATGTGCTTGGAATATGATTTTGAGAGCACATATTTTATAGAAGGAAAATGCGAAAAAAATCAGTTTATTTAAATTTCAGTTTATTTCAGCATCCTGCAGACGTTAACAAACAAACAGTCTTTTTCTTACAGACTGCAGATCTTTGGTCCACCTCTTCTCCTGCAGATGTCTGCAGATGTGGTCCGCGAACTGCAGACCTTTTCCTACAGAAAAAACAAACAACACCTAAGTAAACTTGCATACAACACAAATGTTGTACTCCTCTAAGAGCATCCACAATGCGAACACAAACAAAACACTCCAAACTGTCATGTCAACATGTCATATCATTTTAAATTATTTCAAATCACAACCCACATTTTTTCTTCCAACCCCAAACATTGTATCTCATCACATATTTTCCCATTTTATGCAACCGAATGCCCAATTTTAAAAAAATAAAGGGGGCCACACATTGGAATGGACCGGTCCGCTCAAGCGGACGGACCATTCCAAACCATTCACCTCCGATACTTCTTCTAATAGTTCACTTCATTTGTAACTTCCCGGCTGCCAACCCATGTTCTATCCTTGCTTCCAACTATTTTTGTCATTTTTTCTAAGGTTTTCTTTTTACATTTTTTTTTCTTTCTCAGAACACAAAATTAATGGTCACTGTGGGGATCCAATCCAAGTCTCTTTGTTTTAAAAATATATAGGTCTAACCAAGTATACTACGTGTCTATTAATTGTTATAAAAGAAAAACATTTTACTCCACTAAACTGCTTATAATTTAATTTTTTATTAGTCGTCAATATTTTCTTTAGCATACTATTTTTGTTTTGCTAATTTTTTTCTAGATTAACATTATAAATGTCTTATTAACTTAAACTTTTTACTTATAGGAACCGTTATCAATGCTACCTAATTAAATGGATACGATATACTTATTTATAATTTTCGATCAATCTAAAAGTACATGTATAAACATCTTTATATGTATATATCACAACATTTTCGTCTTGGGTTTTCTCAACCATAACCGACCGAGTTCTCGCAGCGTGGCGTGCATTATTTTACTAGTTATTAAGTACACGTTTACTTTATGACTTCTAAATTTCTAATATACGGGTGTTTTTATAAAAAAAAAAAGTTATTGACAGCAAGATAATATATTCACCCTTTCGATGACACCCGTTGATACTTTTTTGTGCTAATATTGGTAAACCAGATTGGTTACTTTCCATCAGGTGTTTTTGGTGCGTCAATGTCCAGAAGCTAGTACAATTGTGGAGCACATGCCATATATTCATTGGATAGAATAGTGATCTTCCCACTTATTATTGACTAGTTGTTGTATTCATATGGTATCGATAACTATCGTAGAAAAATTATAGTGTATTATGATATCCTTTTTGAAAATTTAATAAAAACATGTTCCAACATTTTTTACTGTTAAATTAAACATTATGATATTCTTTTTGAATGTTAAATAAAACATGTTCCAACATTTTTATGACAAGTCTTTTCTTAAAGCACATGTATCCATATCGATTCCAAAATGTCAAATCCAGTCAATATAATGACTTGCACATCATGCTTTTAAACGTTTTAATCTTCTAACAAAAGCATATCAACCCAATGACTTTCGAAACAGTCACCGATGAAAATCGTAAAACTACAAAAGAACGTTGCATATGATACATCAAACTCATAATTAAGTCATTCAATCGTAATCAAATCCTGGCGATGACGACTTGTACATTATGTATCAATTTCTGGATTCTCTTTAACATTATTAATAACGAGGATAAAACTCGCAGCTAGCAATTGTATGAGGAAGCTAAATTAAAGGGTACGTTGTTTGGATTCAAAGTAATATAGAACATTAGAAAAATTTTACGTAGGATGATTTTTCTTTCCTTCTTTTACCGAAACCAATAAATATATTGATGCTTTGAACTTTTGCATGGCGTGCCTTAATTATGTGGTAAAATCCAATTAATAGTTAATATATATTTTTTTGTAATTAATGTCATGGTAAAAATCTTTATGTTCTTATACGACTTCTGTTTAAAGAAAATGAAATATCGCATTTTATGTATGTTTCTAGCTAGGTGTCACAGTTATCGAGTCGTATAAATTAGATGTTGGTTTGTTTGCCTGAGGCATTTTGGTCATTTGGTAAAGATGGGGAGAATGGTAAGCCCACTGTGATAATAGCAAAACCTTGATGATCTCTATTGATCATTATATAAGTATAAATACATGAGGATATTACAACAAAGGAGGAGAGAATATCTCTCTTTACTAAAAACATACAAATCACACTAAATGGTAGTAAAGTGGGAGATTGACTAGAATGGAGTCAAGATTGACTAGGATGGAATCAAGGATAAGAGAGGATTCCAAGGCATGTGTTATGGGCTATGTTGACACCCCCCGTCAATGTGAGATGACGGTTGGCCTAGACGAAGCATTGTGCGAAACCGCTCAAATAAAAGTTTTGGAAGACTTTTTGTGAAGATATCCGCAACTTGCTTGTCGGTGGAGATAAACTTGGTGTGAAGACGACCCGCGGGAACTAGTTCCCAAACGAAATGATAGTCTATGTCAATGTGCTTTGCTCTTTTGTGAGAGATCGGATTTTGAGTTAGGAACAAAGCACTCTTGTTATCACACAATAATGTCGGACGTCCTGGTGGTAAATCTTTAAGTTCTCGTAGGAGATTTGTTAGCCAAATGATTTCTGCTGCCGTGTTTGCCATAGCTCTATATTCAGATTCACAACTAGATCGGGATCCTATAGGTTGCTTCTTTGCACTCCAAGATACCAAGTTTCCACCTAAATAGATACAATAACCATAGGTGGATCTTCTAGTGTCGATACATCGAGCCCAATCTGCATCTGAAAAACCTAGCAAAGTAGTGTTAGGAGGTTTATCAAAATGTAAACCATGAGTCAAAGTCCCTTTAACATATCTAAGAATTCGCTTAACCAACTGAAAATGGGTGGTGGTGGGTTGTTGAAGGAATTGACTAGCTTGGTTGACGACATAGGAAAGGTCGGGTCGAGTGATAGTGAGGTATTGAAGGGCATCGACAAGAGAGCGATAAAGAGTAGGATCATGAAAGGGATGACCCAATGAATGGAACACATCTTTAGATGTGAGATGAGTAGCAACGAGTTTGGAATCAAGAAGTCCGGCTCTAGTTAATATGTCATGGGCATATTTGGATTGATTTAGGAATAAACCCGAGTCAGTGTGCGTCACCTCCAAGCCGAGAAAAAATTGAAGCAATCCAAGGTCTTTAATTTTGAATTCCTTGTCAAGACGTGTGGTGAAATTTGTAATAAAGGTGTCATTATTACCGGTGATAATGATGTCGTCTACATAAACAAGGAGATAAATTAAAATACCATGGCGTTGGTAGGTGAATAGAGAAGGGTCGGATCTACTATTTTCAAATCCGAGAGTAAGCAAGAAGTTGCTTAGGCGTTGAAACCAAGCACGAGGTGCTTGTTTTAGACCATAGAGAGCACGATTGAGTTTGCACACATGATTGGGTTTATTTGGATCTTCAAAACCGGGAGGTTGTTCCATAAAAACTGTTTCGGTTAAGTGGCCATTTAGGAAAGCATTGTTTACATCTAATTTACGTAGTTTCCACTTGTTGATTGTGGCAAGACTTAGAACAACACGGATGGTAGCGGATTTGACTACCGGACTAAAGGTATGTGAGAAATCGAGTCCCGGTATTTGAGTGAAGCCGTGAGCTACAAGACGGGCTTTGTAGCGATCAAGAGAGCCGTCGGATTTATATTTGATCCTATAAATCCATTTGGAGCCAATGATGTTGGTGTTTGATGGGCGAGGAACAAGAAGCCATGTGTTGTTTGTACGCAAGACATGTAATTCCTTGTTCATGGCTTGAATCCATTTGGGGTGTTTAAGAGCCGTTTTTATTCCCTTGGGAACATGCGACGAGAAAAAGCAATTGTGATTTTCAAAGGTTTTTGGTTTGAAAATGCCATTTTTTGCTCGAGTGACCATGGGATGAGTGTTATGAGGTGGGTGGGATGAGGTTGAGTTGGAAGAATCCGAACTAGAGGTGTCGGGTTGATACGGAAGAGTGGTAGACGGGCTTGAGGATTATATTGGGCTTGAATGAGGTGGTGTGGGTGGGCTATGAGGGGCGGATGGAGTTGGGCTGAGGAAGTGGGCTCGTGAGGAAGGTTCGATTTGATTTGAAAGGTGGTGTTGGGTCGGTGAGGAGGGTTCAGTTTAGGTTGGGAAAAAAGAGGGTTCATCGTAAACAGAAGGGTGTGGATGACTTGCTGGTGAGGTTGTGTTATTTTTGTTTTTGAGAGATGGGCCGAGAGGTGGTGATGATGGGCCAGGAGAGTTGGGTTTGTCTTGGTGTTGTGGGTTGTTTTGTGAGGGTGAAGGTAAATGGTCATCAAAGTTGGTAATAGGTAAGTTTGTATCATTCGAAGATGTTGAGGGGATTTGAAATGGTAAATTTTCCTCATCAAATCTAGCATGTCGTGTGGTGTATACCCGTCCGGTTGTGGTGTCAAGACAACGAAAGCCTTTGTAATGTGGACTATAACCGATGAATATGCAAGGTGTACTTCAAGGAAGTAGCTTATTTTTTGTATAGTCACGAAGATATGGGTATACGTGACAACCAAAAACACGAAGATTTGAATAGGTGGGTGGTTGATCAAAAAGGATTTCAAAAGGAGATTTGTTGTTTAAAATGGGTGTGGGGAGGCGATTTATGATGAAGGTCGCGGATGAAAAAGCATCAAACCAAAGATTGGGTGGAGCATGAGCATTGAACATCATGGCTAGCCCAGTTTCGGTAATGTGACGGTGTTTGCGCTCCGCACGCCCATTTTGTTCGGGTGTATGGGGACATGATAACCGATGATGTATGCCATTTTGTTTAAAGAAATTTTGCACTTGATTATTTGTAAATTCGGTTCCACCATCGCTTTGAAAAACTTTGATGGTTGTTGAAAATTGGTTTTGTACAAAAGGCAAAAAAGTTGTGAGAACATTGTAGAAATCTGATTTTGCCTTTAATGGATAAAATTAAGTGAACCGAGAATAATCATCTATATATATGGCATAGTATCGGTAACCATCGGTAGATGGGACGGGGGCGGGTCCCCATAGATCGCAATGAATGAGATCTAAAACATGTTGTGCGCGTTTAGAATTTTCAATAAATGGTAAATGTTTAGCTTTTGATAATTCGCAAGAATTGCATAGACCTGGTTTGGGTAACAAAGATGTAACGAAAACATGTCCAAGTCTATTTAAATTATAAATTGTATCAAAAGAAACATGGCCAAGGCGACTGTGCCATTTATTGAAAGAAGCACGAAGGTGCGTAGCAGAAAGCGCGACAACAAGGGATTTGTGACTTTGAGTGAGAACATAGAAGCCATTTTCACACGTGCCTCTAGCTAGAACTTTCGATGTTTTTCGGTCCTGAATATGAAAATGATCATTAGAAAACAAAACATCAACCGGTGAGTCATTTGTTAATCTACTAATTGAAAGTACATTTTTTGTGAGATTTGGAACAACTAACACATTTTTTAATGAAATGGAATTATTTAAATTAGTTTTTCCAATGTGGGTTACGGGTAATGATTCCCCGTTACCAAATGTGACTCGAATGTTTTTGGTTTGAGGTTTTGAACAAGTTAGACTAAAAGTAGTAGGAAGCATATGTGTGGTAACATCTGAATCGGCAGTCCAATCCGAGGTGTCCGTTGCAACGTTGCATTGAGCAACGAAGGCATCGGCTAGATTAGCATCTAGAGATTTTTTAGCAAAAGAACCAAGGTTTGGATAAGTAGTGGCGAAGTGGCCCTCTTTTCGGCATAATTGACATAAGGGTGGTCGTTTGGTGTAAGAACCGATGCGACCACGATTATTGTTTGAGTGTCGTCCTCTTCCACGAGATGAGCTGGTATGATTTTTGGATTGATTCACGTAGAAAGCGGCTTGCGAATGTTGAGACCCGTGGAGTTTTTGGACAAACATTTCTTGGTTTTCGGCATTGGCTAAGAGGTCACGAAAAGAAGGTGTGGGATGGATGGTTCGTTGAGATGTGGAGAAGTTTTCAAAGGGGGCGCCTAGTCCACAAAGGAACTAATGACGCTTATCCTCATCACTTATGGGATGCCCAATAGCGGCTAGTTTGTCGGATAGGGACTTGAATTTTCGACCAAATTCGGACACGGATGAGTCTCCTTTTTGAAGGGTTCGAAGGGTATCCTTTAGATTGTGAATACGTTCGATCGAACAATGGCTATAGGCATCGGTTAATGCTTTCCAAACAGTAGCAGCCGTGGTGTGGCCGATGGTTTCAGCCATGGCCTCTTCGGTTAATGTGGAAGGGGTTATTTTTCAGTAGTTATTTTTTCTGGTGGGGAAGGGGTCGAACCATTTACATGTTCGAGTAAATTGAGATAGGTCAAAACCAGTGTAATTTGTTTCTCCCATGGGAGATTGATGAGCCGGTCGTCACGGGTCATGCAAAACCTAATTAACCTAGGTAGCTAGGGTAAGTAGGGTATCGAATCAAGAGAAGCGTGTGGTTAGTGAATAATATTTTAGTTGATTAAATGGTATTTCTTATGAAGATGCTAGAAACTTATGAAGATTTTGATTGGTTCATTTAAGAATTTGATTTAAAAAGATTTTGTAAATTATATTAAACTTGAATTGAAATTATATGAATAAAAAAATAATATAGATTGTAAACAATTTAATTAAAAAGATCACATTAGGGTTTCAACAAATGAATACTACGGATTTCACAAATGGGTAAACAATGGTAGTGTGATTGGTGTTAACGGAGTGATTGCTCAATAGACTTAGGTGTCAAGTTTTATCAATATCAAAGATAGAATAAACTACACTTCATTACCTAGAACATACAATCCTATGTTTGTGTTAAAGCAAGGAACCATGTTCATAACATTAGAAATTGGCACAAGATCAATTAACTAAAATGAGTTCAACATAAGGTTAATCACAATTTAACACAATTAATTCAAACACACAAAAAACACCATCAAATAGTTTAAGAACAATACCCAATTGCTAACCCTAGATCTTCAAAAGTTTACATCCCAATCTATTAATATATATAAAAGAATTAAACATTGTTGACGTGGCGTGCAATGGTGCATTCAACCTCTTCATGAAACTGCCACATGACATCATAATTGAAACATTTTAGTGTTTTTGAATTATTATTTTTTTTAATTAAAAAAGATAAACATAAAACCATAAATTTATCTCGCCGTCTATCTCTCAATTCTCAATTACTAAAATTAAATTGAGTTATTTTAGGAAAAAAGAATTTAAAAATAAATTTAAAATTTTTTCTCTCATGTTTCCTCCCATAATTTTTAAACATTTATATATTTTATATACGGGTTTTTTTAAAGAAAAAAAATTACACCAAATTAACGAGCGTTTTATTATCTTTCCAACGAGTACCATAGTGCTATATAAAAAACGGAGAAAAAATCGACTATTTTTTGTGGGGTTTCGTTCATACAGGAAAAAAAACACACAAAGTGTTCATGTTATTCATTAATCATGTTTTTTCTTTTAAACCGGGTTCTTATCTACGATGTTGAAAATCAGCCCAATCGTTATGTTATCATTGGAATTTTACTAGGTATACTTCAACAAGAGAAGCTAGGAGAAAGAATTGCGCAACACTGCAACACATGGTGTCACCTTATAGCAAGGTTATTTTTTTATTTATTTAATTACAAGAGTAATAATTATTACTATTAGTATTAGTATTATTAGAATGGTTATATTTTTCAACCCCGGGACGCTCCCGGGAAGAATTGATAGTTGCTGACGTGGCGTTCAATGGTAGCTTCAACCATCTCTTGATTATGCCACGTGGAATAATGAGATGCAATGGTTACAACTTCCAACTTAAGTGTTTGTTTAGTTGATTAGGTTAGGAATTATAAGAGCCATTAGAATGTGAGAAATTGGAGAGATGTGACGAGTTTTTGAATAGTTGCAGCTTACATAAGTGATTTTTTATATGATTACTGATTAGGTTTTAGATTAGGGAATATGAGTTATTACTGATTAGAATACTATGAACATGCAATGATTGAAAGATTTTGTGGTTAGTTAACTTGAGCCATTTGCAATAGGTCATCACGTAAAATTAGATTTTTCAACCCCGGGACCCTCTCAGGGTAATCAGCTAGTATAATATAAAAGGATTAGCCACTCATAGCCATGAAGCTTAAGTCTTCAAAAGTTGGATCCTTTTTTCTTCAATCTTCTTGTCCCTTTTCTCTGTGCCACCTTCTGCCTTGCGTCTCTCGAACCCTCCTCTCTTTGCTTGCTGTCCTCCAATCAAGATAATCTTTCTATGCGAATAAAAATCCCTTCCTCAAAAATTGTTCCACCGCCACCTAAAATATATAATGTCGTCCAAAAAAATGATAATATCTTGATGAGAATATCTCGTTTCAAAAAAATGTCACCTTCCAAAAAGAATAAACTTTCCAAAAATCAAATAGTCCTAACCGACTTTCGTTTTTTTCATTTCCTTGCCTTTGACTTTATTATTACTATTATTATTATTATTATTATTATTATTATTTAATATACTATTATTATAAATGGTGTTATGACCCCGTGCTCTCGACTCGAGTGTTCGGGTCTCGAATATAATTTGTACTGTTTTAGCCCCGCTTCATGCGATCACCTACCAAAAATATAAAATAAATAAATTAATAGTAAAAACAACCAAAAAGTAATAGAATATATACAATACTAAAATAATAGAGTACAGACCTAAAACTAATAAAAATACTATCTAATCGACTAAAAAATATACAAAAGTGGCAAATAAACATGATGCGTGCAACCGCGCATCAGAGATAGTTGGTGGAGTTCAACTTAATGTTAATGAGATGGCTAAAGGAATGGAGATGGATGGATTGTTTGTAGCCATTTGGAACAGAAAAAAGAGGTCTCGGTTGAAAACAGAAGCAGAAATGGACAGAAGGTCAGCGAAATTTAGAGAAGAAAAAGGATTTGATCTTGGCTGGCTGATACCATGTGATAATGGTAAAACCTTGATGATCTCTATTGATCATTGTACAAGTATAAATACATGAAGATGTTACAACAAAGGAGGAGAGAATATCTCTCTTTACTAAAAACATACAAATCACACTAAATGGTAGTAAAGTGGGAGATTGACTAGGATAGAGTCAAGATTGACTAGGATGGAATCAAGGAGAAGAGAGGATTCCAAGGCATGTGTTATGGGATATGTTGACACCCACCATGTAAATGTGCTGTTGGAATTTTTTAAAATATGTGAATGAAATTTAATTGAATAATATTATTAATGACTTTACTAATATTATTAATGAGACACTTCATGGTGAGAAACTCTTGAGTAGAGTTTTTCATGACACTTAATTGGCTTTTATTAGAGTTTTATGTCTCTTATTAAATCTCTAATTAAGTAAAACTCTTGACTATCATGGCTCTTGTAAATAAGTAGGTTGTGTGCCTCACATTTGAAAAAAAAAAAAAAAACAAGAGAGATACAAGAGAAAAAGATTATACATGAATACATGAAGAGTTCTTGGAGAAGAAGAAAAGACCCATATGTTGGGTACTATAGAGATGAGTACCCTCTACTCGATTCCATTAGTTTTTCCTTTTCTTTGTTCCAAATGTCATACACCATAATTCTACCCAGTGCAACCTCGGGTGCGTGGCTTTCTCCGGTAGTACAGACTGCTTCGGCTGTTGTACCCTGGAAGACAGACGCGTTGTCTTTGCTAGAGGCGCGAAATCTGTTTTAAGGGAAGCGTGTTGAACACGTGCCTCAGCCTCAGCCTCAACCGTCAACATTATGTTTGTTTATTTTTGCAGCCAATAATGATCGTACAAAAGACATGGTTCAAGGTTTCATTGAAGACTATGCAAAGATTCTTATGAGAAGACGCAATTCAAACTCTTGTTGAAGACTTCGGTTTGAATCTTTTTATGTTGTATTTTTTATTATTTTCGTTTGGATTTGTATACGGTACGAGTACTACAATTTCCCAAATGTATAAAGAGTGTATCTTTATTATTTTATTAATATCATTTTAATAAAATCGTGACCCATGTCCTACAATCTTAAAACAGACTTCGTGAGATTGTTGCTACAATCTTAAAACCTTATTCATAAGGATTTTGGGTTCACGAAATGGTTAAAAAATGTTTTTAGAGATTTTGTATAATCTTGTAAATATTTGTTTTGGGAAATATGTATGTAGTACAACTTGTTGGGTTTGGATTTATAGATATTGTGGTATAATGTTAAATCCTACACCGTGATACAAAACAATTGGTATTTTGATTCAACCATTTGGTTTTATAACGATTTTTAATTGTTATTTTTCTAACATGTGTGTTAGACCGGGTTTATTGGTGTAAACCATACGTTTTTTTTGTAAACGTAAACCATACGTTTTTTTGTAAACGTTGATTTCCATAACGTTCGCGTAGAACTTGGTTTATTTTATAAACAATACGTTTCTTGTAAACGTTTTATTTTCTAACATGTGTGTTAGAAATGATTATATTAGAAAAAATATATTGATTTGAAAAGTTTGTCTAAACGTCTTGTTTCTTATAATGGGTGTTGGAAATAGTTTATTTTGATAAACTAAAAAGGCTTATAATGATTTTTGTAATCATTTGTTTCTAACAAGCGTGTTAGAATCGGTTTATTTTATGCAAACTAATAAGTATTATAACGATTTTTGTAATCGATAATGTCTAACAAGTGTGTTGGAAAATGGTTTTTTTTTTTTATAAATCAATAAGCATGATAATGATTTTTGTAATCATTTACTTTTAACGATGGTGTTAGAATTTGTTTATTGTATATAAATTGTCAAGTTCGTAACGATTGTGTGATCGTTTAATTCTAACGAGCGTGTTAGAACTGATTTATTGATAAGTTTTATAACGATTTTTGTAATCGTTTATTGCTATCTAGTATGTTTGAAATGGTTTATAGAACCTTCAACTTCAAGAATGATTTTTGTAATCATTTGTCTTCTAACATGTGTGTTAGAAACGGTTTATGAAAACCATCGGTTTTTAAAATGGGATGGTAATAGTTTATTTTCTAACAGGTGTGTTAGAAATGGTTTAACTTTTGAACCACACTCGTGTTTAAGATATTTCGTATTGAAGTTTTACTACTTCTAAATGTGCGAGTTAGAACTCGTTTTAGTTTTCTAACATGTGTGTTAGAAAATTTTTATCACTGATACGATTTATTTTATAAAATGAAATATTTGGAAATATTTCATGAAAAAAAATGACTCTAACGTGCACGTTATGATCATTTAAAGTTCTAACATGTTTGTTAGAAAGGTTTTATATTGTAAACCACAATGAAAAAGAAAATGTTTTATGTAAACATTTTATTTTTCTAATATGTTCATTAGAAATGGATTCTTTTATGAACTATATCATTGGAAAAGGTTTTAACTAAACGTCCAATTTTATAACGTACGCGTTATAACATGATTTTTTTTTCCATGTGTGTTTGAAACCATTATAGTACATGTGTATTAAACTGAAACCATATAAAATAGTTTGATATTTTGGGTTTTGGTATACGGTTTCATAAACCCGTATGATATTATAAATATAATATATTGCAAAACTAAGGAAATGTTTTAGAATGATTTTAAAACAAGTTTTGCATAGTTTTGATAATTCAAACGGTTCGTTACTTTTGCTAGATGTAGCATAGGTCAAACCAAAGTAGTGTTCTTGTTGACACTATATGGTGGAAAACAACTTGGTGTTGTTGTGAACAAGATCAATTGTTCAAGCTTTACTACTTAATTGTAGTCTTTTTAATGACTTGGTGTTGTTTTGAACAGATTTGTGATTGTCCAACTTTAAAATTTCACGATCAAATGAGGAACTTGTACTTATAAGTGCATAGAGTTCTCAAGACATGTTGCAAGACGATATTGTTGTGATGACTTTGATCGGATGATAAAAGTGTTGAAGATGATAACACTATGAGATTTGATGTGTAGATATGTCTATGTATCCGTTTAAACTTTTAAAGTGTTTTGCACTTTTTGATTTAGTTTCAAATGTATATTATTGCTTTGTGTTCAATATCTTCGGATAACATATGCAATTTTTTACAAAGAAATAAATCAAAGGTTTGTGACGTATGAAATGTTATTTTTTTAATAAATAACTATAACGTCAAATATACAATGTTAAAGAACAATGTTATAAACGGATAGTATATTGAAAGAACTGGACATGAACAACTTAAGAGTTGTTGCATTGACTAAAAGTTGAAGACGAGACATCAAATGTCTAACCACATCATGAAAGAATCATGAAAGAAAGTGGTGAGTGTATTGAGATGAAATACACAAGTATGTTACATATCGATATATTTCATTAAAGATTGTCGTGAAAATTCGCAAGGGTGAATTTTAATATATAGAAGAAATATATGTTAATACCAATCTTTAATGAATCAGGAAAGATTTAATCCAAAAGATTTACGATTAGAAATGGAGGATATGTTGATATGTCTACCACTTTCAAGTTGTTGGAAGTATGTAAAGGTTCTAACCTTAAAATTAGGAGAGTGTCCTAAACATACTTAGTTTTAAAAGAAAACGACATGGCATGTCACTTAAACAAACAATTTTGAAGTTGGTTTGTTAAGTGTGAATCTAAGTGATTTCATTTCAACATAAAAGTGACTGTACACTTATACAATTCATACCTTTTGTGAGTGATGAATGTGTTCATCGAAGTTACTCGAGATAAGACTTATAGTCAAGTACTTATGAGTTAATGGTGAAGCCTTTGAGATCAAAGGCAAAAATGTTATATTCCTTAGACTGAATACTGGAAAATGCATGTTTATGTAACATACATATGAGACTATAGAAAAAAAAATCTCATGGTCATGTATAAAATAAGAATGAATGTTGGTACGAGATAATGCGTATATCTCTTAAGGCTGTGAAGAATCAGAATGATGCATCTTCTGTTCACATGCTAGAGTATTGTAGTCTAAAGCATGCTAGACTAGTACATGTTAATTTAGATACTCTGTGAAGATTAAATTAACTTTAAACATTCAAATTATAAGATGGCATGAGAATGAATTTGGTGTCTAACAAACACTAAAAATATATAACTTCCTTCAGTCTAATGGATAGTGAGGAGAACTCATACACGCAAAAAGTCTTGGCATCTCATGCTAAGGCGTATGTTGCCTTGTTTAGCTTTAAAACCTCTTGTGCACAAGTGGAATATGACGTGAACACTATACTCGGGTGACTTCAATAATACAAAGATGTAGATATTTGTGATCTAATCAAGGTGTCTAGTAGTCATCGTGAGTAGTATTACTTAAACTTGATCAAAGTGCAAGTAATGTGGGGGAGAGATCCATTTAAGGAACAACCATAGGTTTGTATAAATGGTGTTTGAGGAGTCTCTCAATCCATATAAAAAGATGACATTTCTTTTGTCACACCCTCAAATTTCCACGTGCGGGGTTTTACCGCGAGGCGCGTGACACACCAGGATCCAAGTCAACGGTCACAATAAACAACACTATATGATACGTAAAAATGACATAATCAAACCATTAAGTTTTCATAAATGATCCAACGCTGCGGAAGCGTAAAACTTTATTACAACGTGAAATCAAAAGTACGAAAGTCTGAAAATACTAAATGAGATGCACATGAATCCTAGACGCCGTGAGACTCCGTGCGCCTATCGACAGCTGCTACCTTAGCGACCTGAGACAAACATGCTAAATACGTCAGCAAATAATGCCGGTGAGTTCACAGGTTTTTTAAATGAATACCGACTCCAAATGTATACCAACTCCAAGTGATAATCGACTCCAACTGAATACCCATGGTCAATCCAGACCACATGCATGAAAAACATATGAATACCTTACTACTGCGATTGGAAAACCATTACTGGACTCGAATACTGTGAATACTGAATACGTGCCCGAATGAATACTGAATACTGAATACTGCATACTGAATACTGAATACCTAAGAGACAATATGCACCCGTCCGACCTCCAGTCGACGAGTGGGGCGGGTCAAGCCCAAATAGCGCTATCCACATTTCCCCCGTTGTGCATCCCCGCACATTCATGGTTTCCCCCGGGACTTCCAAAGATCGCATAGTAGTATAATGAATATTCCAAAACATAATGAATACGTGAAAACATAATGAATACTCCAAACCCAATGAATTCATGAATACCAAAACATAGTTGAAACGCCTTTTTATGAAAACATAGTTGACTCACGTTTAAAGGACACGGCATGTTTTCTCCCCCGAAAATGTAAAACCAGTAAAAGAGTGGGGCCGTGAAACTCACCTTAGATTGCGTCTTCCGATAACTAGAATTCCAACACGTGTATGATAATCCCAACTAATGACAACCTATCAATGAGTTTACATAAGTGTGATGACTACTAACCCGAAGGCTAACAAGTCCCCGATTGTCCAGATCATAACCAAGTATGTTTTAAAACGTGTTTAAATGTTTAACTGACACACTAGACCGACCCGACATCCCGTTGGTGATCCATTACCCTAACTAATCAAGTACACATAAATTACACGCAAGGTTCAAGCATAAAATACTTAGTTCGTATCAAAAATCTCATTTTTGTTATCGTAGGGCCGAACGTGGCTTTGAGTGGTCGAAGGTGGCTTTAAACTCCCACCTTCGCCCCTTTTCTTCCACCTTCGCCCCTTTTCTTCCACCTTCGCCCCCTCAGTTCCAGGTTCGACCCTTGGAAGTCCACCTTCGACCGTTAGACTGGTCGAAGGTATTCCAGGTTCGCCCCTGCTGTTAGATTTTCCCAAAAACGCGTCGAAAACATCCGAAAACATCACGAAACATCATGAGTTACAGCAGTCAAGCATCATTAACATATTCCTACGAAACCCTACCAATTTTACCCCAAAATCTATCCGTTTTTACAAGTTTCCTAAAATAGTAAATTATGGAGATGTCACATCATCATGCATGAAATTATTACCCAATTAGGAAACTTTCTGAATTTAATCAATCATTAGCTCATCATACTTAAATCATTATGAACAAGAAACCCCTATCATAACTCTATCATTACCATCCAAAAACAAGCCCTAAATCTAACTAAAAATCCCTTTAATCGACAAAACACCATCAACAATCAATTGTAACATGTTTCAATCATAACTCTCCATTAATAACAGCCCTAGGTTGTAGTCATGTCATCTACATAGCAAGTAATCATCAAACAATGCTTAATACCACATAAACACATGTTAAATTGTATGAAAACTCATTGTTTATGAATAGGTTTTATTTAGAAAGATGTTAGGAAGGTTTTTACCCATAAAACATGTTGATATCAGATCTGGACCCTTGGGGTTTAGATGAAAACAAGTTAAAATTGTTTAAAAAGGATTTGTAATGAAGAACACACCTTAGATCTTCACTTGTAATGATTTAGAGAGTTAGGTTATGAAAAACAAGCTCAAAAACTCCTTCCCCAATGATAATAGCTGATAGAGAGTGTTTGGAGGCGTTTAGGGTTTGTGAAATGGTGAAAAATGGCTAAGGATGGTATTTATACCCAGTCCAGGTTCGCCCACTTTATGTGGTCGAATGTGGAACTTTTCCACATTCGCCCCTTTTTAATGGTCGAATGTGGAACTTTTCCACATTCGCCCACTTTGTTTCTACGTTCGCCCATTTTTCAAGTTCCATTTCCACGTTCGCCCACTATTTCCACATTCAGGTCATCAGCACTTTTTAACACATGTTAACAGCACTTTTTAACACATGTTAACCTTTTCCCAGTTTGTCGTGTTTAACGCATTCTAACACATCTTAACACATAAGCATGCACCCATAGTCTATGTTTAGCATATTTAGGCACGTATAATCATTTGTACATCGTTTAAGCAAGTATAAGTATACAATCCACCACACGACCCATAATCTACACATATACTTAATTAGTTCATGTAATGTCACCAACAACGGAACCCGGTACTAATGTATTCCCAAAACGACTCCCAATGATCCTCCAGATCATTGAACCCTGGACAATCCTAATTTGACCCGACTCAACTAACCCAGTTAAGTTTGGTTATAAACGTTTCTCGCTAAGGTAGACTTATGTGTTTATAAAATGTTGACCCAAACATGCCGGGTGTCACATCATCCCCCTGTTGAAAGAATTTTCGTCCCGAAAATTTCCCGAAGTCAAAGAGAACGAAGCGATAAAAAGAAAAATTTTCCCGGTCGTCACATCATCCCCCTGTTGAAAGGAATCTCGCCCCGAGATTCACTCTTCGACAGTAATGAGTGTCGACCTAACCCAAGTAACGTTTCCCCAGAACACAAACGAAATGATAACCACGAACGAAAGATGATATCAACGAATACTCTGTGCCGGGGAACCGCCCTCCCCAAAGTGAATAGAAAACAATGAATCCCCCTGATCGAAGGCCTACTAGAGACTACTATGATCGGTATAAATGATACACCGGTACCGTCCAAGTAACATCTCCAAAGGACCCACATCAGACTCATGAATGCAAAATGATGACCAAATACCAAACTAAATGCACACAATGAATACGAATTGCCAAACAATGCGAACGAGAATGAATACGAGCATAACGAGAATCAAGAAAAGAATACTCACCAGTAACAGTGTCAGGATCCTCCTGGTTCTCCCTAGCGCCAATGACGTAGACATGGCCACGAGTAGTTCGACCGCCGCCTTCATTCCCAGCACCACCTGTAGTCCCTTGGTTCAGCTTAGGACAATCCCGCTTGAAGTGTCCATTATCCCCACAGTGATAACATCCCTGCCTCCCCTGAGGAGCAGTAGCAGTGGTAGTAGTAGTGGCCTGTGCTGGTTGTAGCTGAAGAGTAGTCCTACAGTCCTTAGCATGATGACCAAAACGCTGACACCGTCGACAGCGAAACCTCTCACAATCACCCGTATGATGAAACCCACACTCACCACACTTCGGGAGTTTCCCAGTATATCCCCCAGACCTCTGCTCGGATGATGCTCCCACAACCTCTTGCTTCTTCGCCTGCGGCTGGGACGACCCAGCGCTCTTTCCAGCACTCTCCCACTTTCTCTTATTGTCCGCAGGGGCTTTCACAGCAGCACCCCTCGGAGGTAGAACGCCCTCAGCAACCTTCATGTTGGTCAGCTTGTGAGCTGCCCGAACAGTGGCCAACATAGTAGTGTGATCAGCAGCGGCAACAAGCCCAGCAATCTCCGGCACTAACCCAGCAACGTAGTGCTCAATCCTCCGGTACTCCGGCGTAGCCAAACCGGGGCACATCACAGCTAACTCATTGTGCCTAGCAGTAAACTCCTCGATCTCCGACCCAACCATCTTCAGGTTCCAAAACTCATGCTCCAACTTCATAATCTCGTCTCTTGGGCAATACTCCGCCCTCAACATCTGAACAAACTCAGACCACGGCATAGCATTGGCCTCACCCAGACCAAGGTTCGCAGTGGTGGAGTTCCACCAGGTCAACGCATGTCCCTCCAGTGTAGCAGAAGCATACTTGACGCGATCAGCGTCGGGACAGTTACACATAGCAAACACCGACTCAATCTTCTCCAACCACCTAAGTAGTCCCACCGCTCCTTCAGTCCCATTGAAGAAATGGGGCTTACAGTCCATGAACTTCTTGTACGTGCACCCAGTCTGCATCTGATTAGTATTTCCCAGGGTCTGCTGAGCAGCCTGGAAAGCAGCCAACGCAACGTTCAACTGTTGTTGCAACATGTGCTCCAACTCCGCCTGAGTCATGGTGATGTTCCCACCACCTCGTCCACCGCCATTGCGACCCCCGCCGCCACCACGGCGTCCACCAGCACGTCCACCAGCGCGACCAGACATGTTCTGCCAAACATGAGACAAAATACGCAAAATCACCAACAGATCGGGCTACAAGTGACCAAACGAATTCAGAACATGGTTCCAGCATGACCATTAGTCCGAACATGAATTCCACCAAGATTTTCATGCATTTCGATTTATGATTTCGTGTGCACCCGAAATAACAAATCGCTCTACATGGTCCTCTAGGCGTGCTCCTAGCTAGAACTTCAAATCACCCGATACCCACATTCCTAAAAGAAACTGTTATCGCACGAAGATCCCAAAGTGAACAGTCACTCAGGAGTGTACTATGACAAGTACTAGCGCATGATAGTGTGTGAGTAAGCAAGTATGTAAGCGAATAGTCCCTTCAACTTCAAACCCGAAGAAGAAGATAGAACCCAGGTAGGAATAACAAAAGATAGATAACGTGATACTGTGTGATGAGGACACCGACACCCCGACAAGGTTAATATGTTTTCCAAATGACACGACTCGTAACTATGTGTGACCGTCTAACGTGTGTGATACTCGGCTATAGACTAGACTCTACATGCAGTCCTAGTTCACTATAACCATTGGTTCTGATACCAATCTGTCACACCCTCAAATTTCCACGTGCGGGGTTTTACCGCGAGGCGCGTGACACACCAGGATCCAAGTCAACGGTCACAATAAACAACACTATATGATACGTAAAAATGACATAATCAAACCATTAAGTTTTCATAAATGATCCAACGCTGCGGAAGCGTAAAACTTTATTACAACGTGAAATCAAAAGTACGAAAGTCTGAAAATACTAAATGAGATGCACATGAATCCTAGACGCCGTGAGACTCCGTGCGCCTATCGACAGCTGCTACCTTAGCGACCTGAGACAAACATGCTAAATACGTCAGCAAATAATGCCGGTGAGTTCACAGGTTTTTAAATGAATACCGACTCCAAATGTATACCAACTCCAAGTGATAATCGACTCCAACTGAATACCCATGGTCAATCCAGACCACATGCATGCAAAACATATGAATACCTTACTACTGCGATTGGAAAACCATTACTGGACTCGAATACTGTGAATACTGAATACGTGCCCGAATGAATACTGAATACTGAATACTGCATACTGAATACTGAATACCTAAGAGACAATATGCACCCGTCCGACCTCCAGTCGACGAGTGGGGCGGGTCAAGCCCAAATAGCGCTATCCACATTTCCCCCGTTGTGCATCCCCGCACATTCATGGTTTCCCCCGGGACTTCCAAAGATCGCATAGTAATATAATGAATATTCCAAAACATAATGAATACGTGAAAACATAATGAATACTCCAAACCCAATGAATTCATGAATACCAAAACATAGTTGAAACGCCTTTTTATGAAAACATAGTTGACTCACGTTTAAAGGACACAGCATGTTTTCTCCCCGAAAATGTAAAACCAGTAAAAGAGTGGGGCCGTGAAACTCACCTTAGATTGCGTCTTCCGATAACTAGAATTCCAACACGTGTATGATAATCCCAACTAATGACAACCTATCAATGAGTTTACATAAGTGTGATGACTACTAACCCGAAGGCTAACAAGTCCCCGATTGTCCAGATCATAACCAAGTATGTTTTAAAACGTGTTTAAATGTTTAACTGACACACTAGACCGACCCGACATCCCGTTGGTGATCCATTACCCTAACTAATCAAGTACACATAAATTACACGCAAGGTTCAAGCATAAAATACTTAGTTCGTATCAAAAATCTCATTTTTGTTATCGTAGGGCCGAACGTGGCATTGAGTGGTCGAAGGTGGCTTTAAACTCCCACCTTCGCCCCTTTTCTTCCACCTTCGCCCCTTTTCTTCCACCTTCGCCCCCTCAGTTCCAGGTTCGACCCTTGGAAGTCCACCTTCGACCGTTAGACTGGTCGAAGGTATTCCAGGTTCGCCCCTGCTGTTAGATTTTCCCAAAAACGTGTCGAAAACATCCGAAAACATCACGAAACATCATGATTTACAGCAGTCAAGCATCATTAACATATTCCTACGAAACCCTACCAATTTTACCCCAAAATCTATCCGTTTTTACAAGTTTCCTAAAATAGTAAATTATGGAGATGTCACATCATCATGCATGAAATTATTACCCAATTAGGAAACTTTCTGAATTTAATCAATCATTAGCTCATCATACTTAAATCATTATGAACAAGAAACCCCTATCATAACTCTATCATTACCATCCAAAAACAAGCCCTAAATCTAACTAAAAATCCCTTTAATCGACAAAACACCATCAACAATCAATTGTAACATGTTTCAATCATAACTCTCCATTAATAACAGCCCTAGGTTGTAGTCATGTCATCTACATAGCAAGTAATCATCAAACAATGCTTAATACCACATAAACACATGTTAAATTGTATGAAAACTCATTGTTTATGAATAGGTTTTATTTAGAAAGATATTAGGAAGGTTTTTACCCATAAAACATGTTGATATCAGATCTGGACCCTTGGGGTTTAGATGAAAACAAGTTAAAATTGTTTAAAAAGGATTTGTAATGAAGAACACACCTTAGATCTTCACTTGTAATGATTTAGAGAGTTAGGTTATGAAAAACAAGCTCAAAAACTCCTTCCCCAATGATAATAGCTGATAGAGAGTGTTTGGAGGCGTTTAGGGTTTGTGAAATGGTGAAAAATGGCTAAGGATGGTATTTATACCCAGTCCAGGTTCGCCCACTTTATGTGGTCGAATGTGGAACTTTTCCACATTCGCCCCTTTTTAATGGTCGAATGTGGAACTTTTCCACATTCGCCCACTTTGTTTCTACGTTCGCCCATTTTTCAAGTTCCATTTCCACGTTCGCCCACTATTTCCACATTCAGGTCATCAGCACTTTTTAACACATGTTAACAGCACTTTTTAACACATGTTAACCTTTTCCCAGTTTGTCGTGTTTAACGCATTCTAACACATCTTAACACATAAGCATGCACCCATAGTCTATGTTTAGCATATTTAGGCACGTATAATCATTTGTACATCGTTTAAGCAAGTATAAGTATACAATCCACCACACGACCCATAATCTACACATATACTTAATTAGTTCATGTAATGTCACCAACAACGGAACCCGGTACTAATGTATTCCCAAAACGACTCCCAATGATCCTCCAGATCATTGAACCCTGGACAATCCTAATTTGACCCGACTCAACTAACCCAGTTAAGTTTGGTTATAAACGTTTCTCGCTAAGGTAGACTTATGTGTTTATAAAATGTTGACCCAAACATGCCGGGTGTCACATCTTTACCTTTTATCTTGTGTTGGATTGTTTCATTCTAATAACGCTTAAATGTGAGGGGTAACTTGCATTTGATAATATGAAGTTAAAAGTTGGCAATAAAGGTTATGGTTGTAACGAGCCATCTGGTTGTTTAGACTCAGATGTCATCTAGAATACACAATGGTCATAAGGAGTTAATCTGGTTGATTAGACTCATATGCCAACTTGATAAGGAGTCAATCTAATTGATTAGACTCAGATGCCAACCGGTTTGATATTAATGCCTGATGATTGAGCATACCGGCCATATGCATAATAAATATGTGTTCATATTGAAATAAGATTTGTTTTAGTCTAAAAAGAAGACGTTATAACTAGATCAAAGTTTAGATCATGAGTTATAGTCTTACGAGTTGACAATAAGTCATGAACGACTTGCGAATCAATATCACGTTAGTACAACTGATCTCAATTGCAAAATTATCAGTAGTGACTTGACGAAGTCAAAGATAGTCTTATGAATCCAACAACCTGAGGGTTGATGAGAGATCAAGTTGTGTAATGAGACTAAAGCCCATAGAAAAAGGCTTGTGAAGGAAACCTACCTTAGTTAATTGGAGATCCCAAGATCTAAGTTCAATAGGACAACTAATTCATACGCCTAAGGGTGGTCACTGTGGGGTATGGCTAATATGTGTAAGCTAGTATATATGGTTATATATATCCCCCTAAACTATAAAAGGGTGTTTAAATACGTCCTTGTCTATTCCTATGACATTCAGTGACAAATTGTGAGGATAAGCATAGTATATGGTAAATGATGTGGGTAAATCATGGTAACCATAATGCTTTTAATGATTTGAGAAAAATCACCTATGTTAGGGAGAAGTGGGGTCGCTTCAAATGAAATTGGGGGCACAATTCCTAGAGCTCTCGCAGAACCAGGATAGTGTTCTAGGACCATTATTGGACACGAAAGTGAGGGGATGGCCCGACTAAGGAGAGTATTGTGTGAAGTGTATTGTCGTCTACACAAATGGGGGTTTGTTCAAGGACATCGCGTCCACAAACCGCTAGGAGACTAAGTATGCTTCACAAAGGAAGGTTCAAAGCTAATACCTACCTATCCTGCAATACTCAACTGTCGAGGTTGCATTGGAAATTTTATGTGTTTTGATCAATCTCCATTCATGTGGGGGATTGTTGGAATTTTTTAAAATATGTGAATGGAATTTAATTGAATAATATTATTAATGACTTTACTAATATTATTAATGAGACACTTCATGGTGAGAAACTCTTGAATAGAGTTTTTCATGACACTTAATTGGATTTTATTAGAGTTTTATGTCTCTTATTAAATCCCTAATTAAGTAAAACTCTTGACTATCATGGCTCTTGTAAATAAGTAGGTTGTGTGCCTCACATTTGAAAAAAAAAAAAAGCAAGAGAGATACAAGAGAAAAAGATTATACATGAATACACGAAGAGTTCTTGGAGAAGAAGAAAAGACCCATATGTTGGGTACTATAGAGATGAGTACCCTCTACTCGATTCCATTAGTTTTTCCTTTTCTTTGTTCCAAATGTCATACACCATAATTCTACCCAGTGCAACCTCGGGTGCGTGGCTTTCTCCGGCAGTACAGACTGCTTCGGCTGTTGTACCCTGGGAGACAGACGCGTTGTCTTTGGTAGAGGCGCGAAATCTGTTTTAAGGGAAGCGTGTTGAACACGTGCCTCAGCCTCAACCGTCAACATTATGTTTGTTTATTTTTGCAGCCAAGAATGATCGTACAAAAGACATGGTTCAAGGTTTCATTGAAGACTATGCAAAGATTCTTATGAGAAGACGCAATTCAAACTCTTGTTGAAGACTTCGGTTTGAATCTTTTTATGTTGTATTTTATATTATTTTCGTTTGGATTTGTATACGGTACGAGTACTACAATTTCCCAAATGTATAAAGAGTGTATCTTTATTATTTTATTAATATCATTTTAATAAAATCGTGACCCATGTCCTACATGTGCTTCCATTCGCATGGTAGGGCAGGGGCATTTTTGTCCTTGTATATATTAAATATCCCATTCCCATTCTCCTATTGTTAACACTTTTTCAATTTTGTAACGAAACTTTGACTATTTGTAAATCAAATAGTGGAAATCATTTGTGATACTTGTGTGCTCCTTGTTTTTAGTATTTCCTACTTCTATCAAAACAAGTGTGCCTTGTTTCCGCCTTAGTTTGCAGGTCAAAACCCCGAATCAAATTCTTGTTTTTGAGATCATACAGTCCTACAATATTGATACAATGTAGACATGTAAATGGTCAAACCCGTTCTTTGATAACTTGTACATCATGCATCATTTGATATGACTTAAGGTAATGGCTGAGTGAAAGAGCTCGAAATGTTACAAGTTAATTTGTATTCTAAACGCAGTAGAAAAGCTACATAAAGGATTGAAATTTATTCCTGATACTTGTGAAACTCTAAATTCTCTTACCACACCAAGTTATGCAACTACAAGCGATTTCATGTACTAGCTAGATGTTATACTTTTACATAGATCATACAATAAAGGCCATAATGTATGAGCTAAGAATTTATGTGTCGAAATCACAAAATTGCAAGAGATCGAGCTTTACGTACAATGGCATTTCTTTTGTTTACTTGTTACACCAGATAAACAAAGCGTGCTAAAGTGATGTAGCAGTACAAAGTCCAATACAAAGTAATTAAGTTCCGAATAGGGGCGGTTGAGACTCATTAAATTAATATGAAAGATCCCTTAAATTTATAAGACAACAAAAATAATTTGGATTAACTGGCCGAAATCTCTTTAAAAGCATAATTAACAGGGTTGGGTTATTCTACAAAGGCTACAAAAAATGAGAAGGGTGAGAAGCCACTAGAAAATGACATGTGTCCAAAGGATTAACAAGTGGGAGGGGTAAGTTTGTCAAAAACATATTCACATGCAAGTCACATGCCATTTCCACCTTCATTTTTAAATGCCCGTAACTTTTTTATACGTCATCCGTTTTTAAAAAAAAATATACCATAAAATTGAGCGTCTTTTTATCTTTAATATGAGTACCATATTGCTATACTTTTGAAAAAAAAATTCAAAACCCACTTGCGTAAGACACAATGGAATGTAAAACACAATGAACACCAATTAAATATAGGGTATAAAACACAATCAAGAGTCTAGTAAAACACAATGGACGACATACTAAAGATACAATGAATAGAAGACTAAAACACAATGAATACTTTTGAAAAAAAAACTTGAAAACCAGTTGCATAAGACACAATGGATGACATACGAAAGACACAATGAACAAAAGACTAAAATACAATGAATACTTTTGAAAAAAAAGTTAAAAACCCAATTGTGTAAAACCCAATGGACGACATAATAAAGACACAATGAACAGAAGATTAAAACACAATGAATACTTTTGTAAAAAAAGTTGAAAACCCAGTTGCGTAAGACACAATGGAGATAATGTAAAACACAATGAGTACCAATTAAATAGGCAATGAACAATAGGGTATAAAACACAATGAACAGTCTAATAAAACACAATGGACGACATTCTAAAGACACAATGAACAGAACACTAAAACACAATGAATAATAGACTTAAACACAATGAACAACATAATAAAACACAATGTACACCTAAATACAAAACTCATTTGCGTAAAACACAATTAAAATCATACTAAAAACACAATGGACAAAGTTAAATCATGTGTAGACTAAAAAAACATAAATAACATATTTATAAAGCACACATGCATACTATAACACAATGAACGTGCAAAAGACACAACGGAGAAAAAAAACCCATTTAGCACGATTTTTTTTTTCAATTTTAATGTAGCAATGTGGTACTCATATTAAAGATAAAAAAAACGCTCGTTAATATGGTGAAATTTTTTTGAAAAAAAAATGTCGTATGAAAAAGTTATAGACGTTTTAAAATGATGGGGGGGAATTGACATGTGCATTGCATGTGGAGAGAGAAAGTCAACAAATGTTGTTTTCCTTTTATGCCCTTTCTCTAATTTATTATTTATTTTTTTCAAACAAACTAATCTCAACCCTTCAAATATATGATCAATGGATCACAATCCTTCTTACCCTTCCTAGAAAAAGTATCTTGTGTATTTGATCCTAACCCTAATTAACAAATCGTATATTACACAAAATTACAAAAATAAATTTTATATAAGACTATTTCATATAACTTACCCTATCATTATAAAGAATGTACACATTATCATTTTTCTTTACAACTTTAGCCTCATACAAAAACAAAAGGCAAACAAAAAAAGTAATAGAGGGGAAAGAGTTAAATGCCAATTTAGTTCTTGAGGTTTGTTAAAAATCGTTACTTTCATCCAAATCATATTTTTTTTGTCAATTTAGTCCCTGTTGTTACATTTTTTTTGTCATTTTAGTCTGTGTGGACTAACAAGATTTAGATAAAAGTGTCAATTTTTGACAAATCTCAGAGATTAAAATGACAAAAAATGAAACCACAAGGACTAAATTAACAAAAAAAAGATTTGAATAAAAGTGACAATTTTTTACAAATCTCAGAACTAAATTGACAATTAACTCGAGGAGAAAATATAAAATTCTCAAAACATATATATTTGGTGTATAATAATTCCCAAAAAATGCAATATTTTTGTCTTGAATAAAAAGAAAACCGTCCATAGAGTCAGAGGGGCCCTATAGGCCTCGAAGAACACGAGAAGAAATGTGTTTTGTATGAACATGTATATATGTCCTATTAGCATGTGGACGCATAATAAGGACTGTTGATGGATGCGTTTGTACTTTGCACCGAAACTCACTACTCAACAGTACTCATGAATAGTTGTGTGAATGGCTAAGTTTTGACGCCTTACATTAATTTGGTCCTAGCTTTGTTTGGAAATCGGTTGAATACACTTCTTTTTGTTTCCACATTTCCATTTGAATTCCTCCTTCGACCAACTATCACTATTCAAGCATGTGCACTTCCTCACTTCTTTAATTGTTGTAAATGTACATATGTTGCATTGGCCATAATAAACGATTGACACGTTTTAAAAAGTTTCACTTTTTTGTTATATTCAGTACAGTTATACTTTTAAAGCTTGAAAAGATATAAAGTACCTTTGTTGGAAAAAATTATTGTAGAGAAGGTTCTTTGAACTCAAATAAATAAATATAAATTAATAATATATATTATTATTAACAAATAGGTCTGTGTTTCACTCTTAAAATCACAAGAAAATGTCAATTACGTAGATAATATGAATAACATATCGATACTCGAAGATTATGTCTTTAAAATGAAAGTGTTATGATCAAATTTGGTAATTAATTGTATGACATATGCACATACTTCATACTCTTTACATGTGCTTTAGCCCAACACACCCATGGTAGACTGAAAAAACTCTCGGTCTTATGTAGACAATTTCTTATTTGAATCACAACCAATTTCTCTTCTTTAAGTTAAGTGAATTACATGCTTACAAGTTTATATCTTTAGAGCGGCTCCTAATAATCTATTACTATGAACCATCTATACATGAACATTGAAATATTTAAATCTTCCAACTCGTGAATAGAGAGACAGGGAAGGCACTTTATGACAATACCATGCCCCTTGGCAACACTTACTCGTTAATATTCGCGGACCACAAATTCAAACATAGACTACTACAATACAACTATAACAATTGGATTGTCATCACAAGAAAGATGTATCAAGTAATGTTTCGAAGAAAGATGTTTCAAGTAATGTTTAACTAATTATCATATCGATTAGATTTATTTTTAGTCAATAATGCAATTGAAAATTTCATTAGGATTTGTGACTTTTCTTTGATATGGCTTAAAACCAAGCTCCCTACCGCAGTGTACAATCAAACTATTAGATAATGTAAATATAGTGAATTGTTAAGTTTGAGGGGAGGGTATGGTGGTGGGAGGACTTGGTTGCCTTGGGCCACTACAGGTATGGTCATGCCATTTCCAACAATAATAAATTTGTTAGTGCAAGTATTAAAATTAGACGGAGAGTATATACCTTGCTCATTAGCAGAGTGAGAGGAGGCGCCAGTATCCATTACCCCATGATCCGGTGGGTTAAGTGCCAGAGAATAAAGCGCCTGTTCAATGTCGGTAGGAGAGTACCTTGTGAGATGAGCTTGATCAGGGCGAGGGCCAAGAATTCCCTGTGATGATTGTGAGCTCGGCCGGGACGGGTATGGGCAGGGTGGGTTGGCCGATTGGGCAGATGTGGCAGTGTTGTTCTTTAGCAAAGCGGCCCATTGAGAAGCAGTCCAGTTGCTCGGAAATACAATATAGGGGTGGCTCGGGTTTGATGGGTTAGAAGTGTTGGGCCTGTTTTTGGCTGTTGGTGGGCCGGCCTCTCCCACGTCCACGCCGTGAGGTGGGCCTTTGTTGGGCACGGTTTGGGTCAGCAGCATGGGAACGAGATTGGTCAGTAGGGTAAGATGATTGGGGTGGGTTGCGTGGGTTAGAGGTGGTGGTTGTATGAAGGGCAGTGGAGGCTGATTGTGATGTCCGAGTAAGTTGGCGTTTCTTTTTGCTTTCTTCAAACGTCAAACGAGACCTAACCTCGGAGAACAAGGGTAGTGGCTCACGGTTTTGAAGAACCGTTGAGATACTATCATACTGCTCGTTGAGGCCGGTTAATACTTTAAGAACAAGGATGCGATCTTCAACCGGGGCGCCCACACCTGCAAGTTGTTCACCGAGATGTTTGGCGTGCTCACAATAATCTGCCATAGAAGAAAAGTTATCAAGACATAAATTACCAAGTTCTTGGCCAAGAAATACCGCCCGTGTGTTCTGATTGTCGGTGAACTCATGGTCCACAGCGGTCCATGCGTCATACGCCGTCTGACTCGGCTGGATAATAACGCGTAACAGGGACTGTGACAGAGTAGCGTATATCCATTGTCTAACCAGTGCGTCAAGACGGGTCCATAAAGCCTCTGCAGCGACTGCCGCTGCTGCTGCCTTTGCAGCGGCTGTGGGATCAGACGACGACAGCGGTGCAGCAGGTGGAGGACGAGGGGACAGATGGTCGGCAACCTCGTATGCCTCACAATGTACTTGAAACAGCGTTTTCCATGTGGAATAGGCTGGAGAATCCTTTTCAAGTGTAACGGGGATGTGAGATTTGATGTTGGTGACGGCTAGGGCAGGGTGAAGAGAGGAGGGTTCCATGAGTAAAGCGATGGAGATAGGTAACAGAAACAGAGGAAAAGAGGGCGGTAGAGGGGTGCAGCAGCCGAAGTAGATGGCGGCGCAGGGAGAAGGGATGCGGAAGAGATGGAGGATCGATTAGGTTGATACCATATAGGAATAATAATTCTTGATTTCATTCCATTGAACTCAATACAATATATAAGCATAAACAAACAATATCTCCTATATTTTTGGAGAGATTTTCTTATAATTGGTACTCTAGTCTACTGTGACAACGTCAGTGCTGTTTATCTCTCGGGAAATCCGGTGCAACATCAGCGTACCAAGCATATTGAACTCGACATTCATTTCGTTCGCGAGCAGGTTCAGCGTGGTCATGTTCGAGTTCTTCATGTTCCTTCCCGTCATCAGGTTGCTGACATCTTCACCAAAGGTTTCCCGCGCGTCTTGTTTGAAGACTTTCGATCCAGTCTCAGCATCGGTCCTCCCGACGACGTTTCGACTGCGGGGGTGTATTAGATAATGTAAATATAGTAAATTGTATTTACCTAATTATAAGAAAATCTCTCTAAAAATATAGGAGATATTGTTTGTTTATGCTTATATATTGTATTGAGTTCAATGGAATGAAATCAATAATTATTATTCCTATACAAACGTATAAATACAAAACAGTTCTTAGGAACACAAACATACTTTTTTACATGCAAGTTCAACTTTAACAATACAACTATCTGTTGATGTACCTCGAACACATGTATTGTAAGCAAAAAATATGGTTTAAGATAAATGTGCTTGTCATAATTAATTCCCTAGCGATTATTCTTCTATTTATTAATTTTTTTTGGTAATATTTAGCGATTAGTTTTATTGTATATATTTGCATTTGATATATTGTATATATTTAATCTATGTTACCTTATTAAGGAGGAGAGATGGGTAAGAAGGTAATTTCACCATCATTTTAAGATGGCATACAAAAGGTCTCATGTATAAATCTCTAACTTTTAACATTTTCTTCCATCTATGCCCTTATGTACAAGTCACTAATACAAATCAATTGCACCATTCAATACATTTAATTCATGTATTAACTTTTTGTTACCTAGAACCATTACCAAGTAATAGATTAATTCATGTAACTTTTTTTTAATAGATTAACTTTTTGTTACCAATGGAATTTTATTATCACCACAAGAAAAGGCTAAGCCTTATTTAACACTTTGTAACCAGTAGGCTAAATGCTCTTTGGTTCATGTGTGTAACTAAATGTTGCAAATAAAAATCAACTACGAATCGGATTGGATAAATGATAGTATGGTGTATAAAGTTTTGACAATTTAAAATGTGAATAAAAATACATACCCGCGACAACGCGCGGGCATTCCACTAGTTTATAATAAAGACCAATGTGGTATGATTCTAGACTTCTAGCTTCACACGTCACGGGATGAATAAAGATTATCCAAGCAAAACCACATGCCGGAAGCTATGTAATTAATTTAGTTAAAACTTTTAGTCAAATAGGTTTTGGCGAAGGTTTTCCAAACTTTATAAGTTAGTAATCTAAGCATGCCATATACTAAGTAAACTACTAAACAGAAATAAGAGAAAACTCTCCAAATTCCACTACTAGAAAAAAGCCCTTTCTTGACACGCATTGCGTGTCAAGAAAGGGGTCTGATGACAGGAAAAAGAATGTCAAGGATGGCGGTGTCATAAATTTAACATGACATATTTTCGCGTGTCATCTGTTTATGACACACATTTATGACAACATTTATTGACACTCGTTATGACACTTTTTAATGACACATTTTTATGACAGAATTTTATGACGTTCTTTGCGTGTCATAATTTTTTTATCCAAAAAAAATTCCTGTAAAATTACATATTTACCCTTTTTGGATTTATTTCCATTTTATTATATGCAAAATAATTAGCAAACTAATAACAAAAACATCATTTCATTATATAATCCATATTTATCAAATTACAAACTAATCCAAGACAACGTTTAACGTTTACAAAAATATTGTATCGACATTACATTGCCTTCAATCAAGTTTCGATCATTTGAAAATAAATTTCGTAGCGTTGGCCATTCTTCGTGAACGACATCCATGTCCTCATCCCCGTAATGATCCGCTCCTCCCCCAACCTGAGACAACAATAAAATTAATACATTAGTCGAGGCCGACCAATTATTTTACAAAAATCATAGCGCATCGCTACGACAAGAATTACAAACCTTTTTAGCATCCTAGAAAACATGGGTGATCAAAACACCATTGATAGCCACAGATACAGCCATAGCCACAACAATAATAGTGCTATTGTAAGTAAAAACTCCCAGAACTATTTATTAACACAACAGTTTGCAAATCAATATGAATGTTATGACTTACCTTATGTTTATGTATATAAGCATCATGAAACTAATGGCATTATTTGAAATTTTCATTGCATTACTAAACAATGTTCTACTAAGTACTTACAAAACATAACTATGTTCATTTTACAATCTATGATTTCTAACAAGTTGCTATAAAAGTTCTAACTGCTTTACAACAGTAATTATACATACACCACATAATATTATGACTTTAAACTTAGATTTGATTTAACCACGTAAAGTATTAAATCGACTGATTAGATTTAAACTCCATTGTAACTACATCTTAAAATGATCAGTTAAATCATCATTAACCGGTCTTCAATTCATTGAATCGAGTAATATATACAAATTTTACGCATTTACTTATTTGCCAATCAACAACTGGACTTACCTCGGTCCCTTGGATTGATTTAACCTTTTGTTCTTTCATTGACCCATTGGCTTCCTTGGCCGTTTAAAGCTATTAGAAACTCAATACGCGCGCTTGCACTCGTTTTTCCATAATCGGCATTGTCACCTCCCAGATCATCACCCGTCGCCACCACAGCTCATTGTCACATGTTAGTAGTCCTAAATCAGCCTTCATCCAGTTCAGTCCCTGGTTTGGTCCATCGCTTATAGTTACAATAATCACAACCAAATCACACCTAAATAAAGCAGTACAGCCACAACGGTTCAGTTGAATGATTTGTAAACATTACTAAACAACAATACAAAACCACATGAAAAAAAACAAAACATTTGCAAGAGATCCTCACCTCATCAAGAACAAGAATCGAAAGCGAATCTTGAACTGCTTTCGCCTGAAGCACACCCGATGATAAGCACCTTTGAACACACGTTGTATGCGCTTCACAAGCTGGTTTTCTTGAAGGAATAAAAGTAGGTTGCAGTGGCAGCCACTGTAAGAATGGCAACAGCAAGGTCAACCTGGATCTCATTCGCTTCCAAAAAGTCCATCGCTGCAAGAATAAAGAACTAGATAAATTTCTTATAAACTGAGATTAAGATTCGCTGAAAGCTAGTTGCCAAAAAAAAAATATAACCATAAATCAGCTGAAAAAATCAAACCATCTCACCTACGAGAGTCCAATCTAAATTTTAAAAACTAAAAGTTTCTATCACTAATGAGCTCAAAAAATCAATCACGTGGTCCTATAAAAAGTGTAAACACGGCCTAATAAACTTAGCCCAACAACCTGCTGAGAAGGAATTCATGGCCAACCATTGTATCTTAAATTACTAAACATTGATCACCAAATATTTAATATATATGTGTGTTACATTTAACTCTGTAATAGAACCTTACCATGCGTGTAACAAATAAAGCATGTAATACTGAATGATAAACCAAAAGCAAATCAAGTAAAAAAGTTAATTAACAAAGCAAGTGGCTTTCTACAAAATTGACCCAAAGGACGTTCAAGGAAGATAACAAACATCAAGAATGACGATCAATTCATTAAATGAAAACAAATAAACGTGCGAGCTGTCGATTCAATACCCGGATCGTTCCCGCTGAGACAAAGATCGGTAGAGAAGAAACAACAAACTTAGAACCACCTGATTCGTTACCGTGCAGATACAACAACCGGCGACGGTGCGTTAGGTGTGGCGATGATGTTGTAGTGAGATGAAGATGATGTCTTTGATAAAGCCAAATTATTAGATCATATTCAGTTATTCACACTTATTCATTCAAAGTTAAAACATAATTATAATATGTTCCTCACTTCCAAATTCTAATATATCATTCATAATAACTCATTCGGAATGTTGTAGAAGCAATTCAATAACATATTCCAGTTCAATTTCAGTCAAACAGAGCATTTACAAACCTAAATGACGTCACTTATCAACAATCAAACAACATAACTTACACTAAACTCTGCAACTTAACTTAGAGTGACGTCACATGTCAAGAAACAATTATCAACTTAACATTTACCAAATCAATCACCAATCAAGTTCATCTCACACACACAATAATTGAGAAAATGTAGCACTCGAACCGAACCGAATAGAACCGTACCTTGCTCAAGAGTGACCAGATCCTTAAGCTTATAACCTGAATCGAAATCATGAACTCATAGTTGATCAGAAGATCAAAATATCAACATATACTTGGCCCAGTTTTGACCATTGTCCACTGCAATACACCTCTCTTTATAAATAGACTATGTAGCCAATTCTCTGCAACCAACAACAAATACTCGCTCTATTCCCGTTATTAACCTATAGATACTAAAAAAATATTAACCTAGAAACCCTAAGAACAAAAACAAGAATAATAAACTGTAAATTGTAACATAGATTCAGATTATACCTTTACAGTCAACAGATCCGTGTGTAATCAGAACATACAGCCATCAATTCAAAGGCAGATCTGGACACCACGTATCATAGGATGAACGAATACAAAAATACAGATATAATTTTCGCACACAAATAAACATTGATACCAATGATTTCAGTCCACTGTGTTCATACAATATTCCAGATCTGCATCAAAATTACACATCTAACTGAATTTTTTTTTTTACAAAATCAACACATATGGAACCGAACTCAGACAATAATAAGTAAAAAAAATGACGCAGAAGGAGGGTTTGATTTGAGAAGGAGGGTTATGGATGATCATCGATTAGGGTTAGGGAAAATGGGGGGCCATGTTTGATTTGAACAGATTTGTTTATTTTGTTATGAGGGAGAGAAGGAAGGTTTATAGGGAAGCGTGCGATTTGAGATTTAGATGACACAAAGTCATGACACACTGTTTTAAAACCGTCATACTTTTTATTTTATGACGGAAAATTAATGACGCGCATAAAAAACGTCAAGAAATTATTATTTTTTATCAAAGATGACATTTTTTTTATGACATGCACTTTTGCATGTCATTAAACATGGTATGTCATAAAAAAAGTGTCAAGAAAGGGTATTTTTCTAGTAGTGTTCATCTTGTGGTCTATGCATGTGTAGCCACCTAATAATTATGGTTTTCCAGTATGAAAAGTTAAAAACATCAATGAAGAATGTTTAAAAAAGAACTGTATTTATCTTGAAAACTATTTAAACAGGATGGATATTTAGATATTGATAATTTAGATCAATTTCAAGAAGAAGAGATTTTAAGAGACATTATACATATAGAATCTCACACATTTATTAATAAACCAAGTTACACTAAAAACTCTATTCTTTTAAGAATCCATATATGCTAGTAGAGTTGTGTTAGCTACAGTGGCGAAGCTTGGTTTTGGAATCGGCGAGGGCCGGACTCAAATTTTTTCGCTCGGTAGTGGAAAATCAGCGGGGGTCAGCCTCAACCCGAACACAATTTACCTACGAAAATTACAAATTTCCACTACTGCGCCAAAAAACAGGGGGGCCAGGGCCACCCCTGGCCCCAAGTAACCTTTGCCCCTGGTTAGCTAGTTGTTCCCTTAACTGTTACTTCCAAAGAACGTAGCTTTTTTTAAAATTAAAACTAATAAAATTACCTACAAGAAAGATTAAACGGTTTAGATATTTTATCGATTGAAAAGGTTTTTTTTTTTTCCGAAAAACTGATTGTGAATATTTAATCACACAATTTGCATCAAGTAAAGCAAAAAAAAAAATAATAACTTTTTGTCTAAACATATTTTCACATAAAATACATTTTTTTTATTTATTCATTTTATTATATCTAATTTAATTTCAACAAAAGAGACAAATTACATAAGAATAGCAGGTAGGCGGGCAACAAGCTGCGCCGCCACCCCCTTCTGAATAGAGAACCCTAATCTAGAGAAAACAAATCCTCGCCCCTGGGGAGTCGAGAAGTTGCTGTGGACGACCCGCTGGACTCTCGTCAGAAACCTGATTGCTTCCGGTGCCAATGAGCCAATAGTGTCAAAGGCCAAAGGGACAAAAGCATGTTGGTTATCCTCACACGCTTTGGCGTGCTTTGCCACCTTGTTCGACTCTGCTCTAAGTACCGCTTGCCCCGGCACGAACCCACTCTCCCTGAAACCCGCTAAAGGGGACACACCCGTAAGGTCCACGCATGCGTGTTTCCCACCTTCCCAACCAAATACTAGCACGTCGGCCGGACGTAAAGTGGACCTCCCTTCTGCCGGGTCTGTAAGAAAGTTGACCGGGGCCTCTTTCTTTGCCGAGATCCCTGCTCGTCTAAGAATATCCATTAAAACGTCCCGAACGAAATCGTGCCTGTACTTAAACCCCGGTAACTCTCTACAATGGAGGGCATGCTCCCCATATTTATCCAAAGACGCTTTACGGCAAACCGGGCATGTTTCGTCATCCGGAAAAATGGGAATCATCAAACGATATTTAAGGATTGCTCTATATTCCACCGCTGACATCCGTTGCCCCAGTCCTTCGATAGGGATAACTGTTAGGAAATCTTGGGCGTGGGGCCTCTGCAAGCATTCCATGACGGCTTTCTGGCGTGGGGTCAAGCAAAAATCTTCCCCAGACTTCGTGCGATTCGACAATAAAGAGCATTCGCCAAGGTTTTCTGTGGCTTTTTGGGGGCGGTGTCTTTATTGGAGAAACCGCCAAGATCAAAGTCAGGGAGATATTCATGCAGGCGTTCCAAAGCGCAAACATAATTCGGATCCATGTTAGCAACCCCACTGTTACGTAAAATATGGTCTTGCAACCCCAAGATTGAGATCTGGACGCCACAAAGGCGTAAGTAGCTACATCCTGGGCCGAGAGGAGGCCCAACCCACCATGCCGCATCGGTAAGGTTGCGACCCGCCACTGGAGGTCCCCAAAATATGGCCCCCCACAAACTATAATATCTTCAATTGCCTCCCGGAGGCCTTTATCAAAACATGAGACAGCGCTGCCTACAAAGGGGGGCTGGCATGTTCGCAAGCCGAAAAGCATCTTTGCGACCCCCATACAGGATCTGAGCCGGAGGAGCTCGCTTTGAGGATCCCGCAGACGAGGGAGGAGCCCCATAAGATCCACAGCCCGTGACACCCTTTTAGTAGACAAATCACAGATGAAGCTAGCATCACGGCTGACTGCCCCTCCTAGCAGTTTGACACCTCTCTCAGGCCGTCCAATATCACTGGGGAATAGCCCTGACCTAGTCTTCACCCCATTGCAGGTTGGCCAGAAAATCTCTGTTTTCCTAATATTAAGGTTGAGCCCCAATGATGGTCCTTCTGTATTGATAATGTCCAGGGCCTTTGCGACCTGCACAGCGTCCCCATTTCTTTTGAAATAAAATTGACTCCACCAATTATAATTTTTTAGTTTATTATTACCAGTTTCAAGCTCGGGTAAATTTGTACAATAGAGTTTAACATATTAGTTTACTTGGTTCAAAAGTCAAATAATAAGTTTTAAAGTATTTTATCATAGATTTTAAAAGTTGTATGAGTTAAACTTTTAAAATTATGTAAAATTACATTTTTATCCTCCTACATATATTACAATTCAATGCATATACCCAGATACATACACATAAATATACGAGTGAGTCAGGAAATAAAATATTAGTTTTTGGATACCGATAGGAATGTTTAAACCATCACTTCCAATAATTCAACTTTAAATTTAACAATGCATAATGATTGCATGTGCATATTCAATGATATAAAAACATGGTTGGGCATGCACATGTATTACTTACAGACGTAAATAAGAAAGATTGGCTCATACATATCTGTCAATATACTCACATGCTTTTATAACATTATTTCTGACAAACGTTTTGGTAAGTATTATGAAACGAAATGAATACAAATAAACAATTGAAAAGTTCATTGTAAGAAAAGGATAAGACTGAAATAAGAAATCATTTGTTCATATTCTAACTGATCTGGTCGGTTTCATAGTGATGTTATCCTACATGTATACATGATACTAATTTCAATCAAATGGAAAATTACGAACGGATCATAGAAATACAAAGTAGTGGAATGGTTGCACTGTTGGAATAAATATACGTAACGTTTGTATATTTATTGATAGCCATTATAATCATTTATATTATGATGATCAATTATTAATATTATCCTAAGCCTAATAACAGATATGTCTTTGATGGGCGGACTATCATTAGATGGGCCTTATTAGGGTGTCCTCTGGGTATGTATAAATAGAGAGGTTATTATGAGATTAGGATTGACACATTCATAACACCATTAGCCATCCCCTATATCTCTCTCTCATTGTGTTCATAACTCAAAAACACACAAACCATCAGAACTGCATACCTTAAAGGGAACCCAATCAAGATGATGGTGTCTTCCATTACTGAGGTTCCTAAACGGTTACGCATATCAGGTACACATGATCAAATCTTATGTTTATACTTTATGTTCTTATTAATATAATCAACATGTGGTATCAGAGCAATGTTGATTATATCAATTCTAATTTGATTTGCAAAATTAAATAATGATAAAGTGATTCGGCCTTTTGGATAATTCCGAAACCTACAGAAAGTTTCGAAACTTAATTAATGTTTGAAACAATATGGATATATTTGAAAGAACCATTATAATTGTTTCTTGGTTTGATTCAATTAATGTTTTTCGCAAATCACAGTAACTTCGAAATTTTTTTAGTTCTTTCGAGGTATATAACTAATGTAAGGATATGGATTGATTTTATTTGGTTTAAATTGATTCTTTATTGAAATCATGAACCATCGTTTTTTCTTTTATCATATCAGCACCGTATAAGCTTTAATATTTTGGTGCAATTTTATTAACGTTCTTTTTAAATTGAATTCACTCCATAAATTTATTCGGAGATAACTACGGATTCATAAGATAAAGATAATATTGTTTATGTTTTTTTTTCGGTTGATGCTCTTCAAGAACATCATAAGAAAATCGAAAATTCTTATGATTTTGGTTTAAAATTGGATTGAAATTCTGCTTCCGATAATTTAGGACATAACTTTATCTCCAAGGAATTTTTTCGAAATCAATTATGATAAAGTCAAAGATTTCGAAATCTTATGATATCTTTGGAGATAGTCATCATTTAAAATTGGAAATAGCAATTATATAAATCCCTAAAATTTTGAACCACATTTATTTATTATTAGTTCTTAAATAATAAGTTTTCGGTTTTAAGGTTAACGAATTAAGTTCTCGGATCTATCAGTTTTAATAAAATAGTTTATGGATGAAGTTTTCGGTCTATTAGGTTCTCGAATTTTGCAGTTTTCGATTAGGTTCCCGATAAAGGAGTTTAGAGATTATGGTTCTTAATTTCTTTTTTTTGAAAACCGTAATTATATCCGAGAACTCATTATATTTTTCCGAGAACTATCTTTTTTCGAGAACAGGCATATCAGAATCGAGAGCCATTAAGAAAAAACCGAGAACTACTAATGCCATCCGAGAACTAGAAAAGCATTCGAGAACATAAGTATTTTTCCGAAAACTCTTAAAATTATTCGAGAACTCATTACTTATTTGAGAACTCATTAGTTATTCGAGAACTCATTACTTATTCAAGAACTCATTATGATATTGGAGAACTCATTAAGTCTTCGAGAACTCATAATTTCGAGAACCGCTTATGTTATTCGAGATCTCATAAGTTTTCGGAAACTCATTATTTTTCCGAGAACCCCTTATGCTATTCGAGAACTCATGTAATTTTTTTTTGAGAACTCAATTCTTTGAGAACCCATTATTTCGAGAACTCATAAGCTAATTCGAGAACTCTTCTTTTTTCGGGAACTCATAAGATTTCTGAGAACCCATTATTTTTCGGGATCTCTAATAACATTTACAGTTTTGATAAACCTAATGTATCAAGTTTATTCAGAACATTATAAAACCTTGCTTAACTTGCAATAACATTTTGAGGTGTCACTTCTGCCCAAAGGTGATGTGTCACATTAGCTCGTTATAAAGATCTCGTTAAGCATTGTAGCTCGTTCACATAAGTGCCATAAGGTTTCACTTCTGCCCAAAGGTGATGTGTAACAGATTATGTTGGTGAACTGAGCGTAATGCATTAGGACTTTGAATGTCTCACTTCTGCCCAAAGGTGATGGGTTACATTCACTGTCGGCAATTCAATACTTAAATAAATAGCGTATAGCCAAAGCTAGAGCATGTTATTTAAGTAGCTTATGTTGGTGTTATTATATTATCACGTCTTCATTACAGAATTTGATCCTCACAATTAATGATCCTTCATTAATATAATGATCATAATCTAAGTCTGCCTTACATCAATACCTGTAACTCGAAACTAATCTCACTATCTCAACTAAGTAATCCACTCTTATTATCAAAACTAAGAAGAGTTTACTTAAATTTTGTTCTTATCAAGTTATCTCTTATGACATGACATTCCTACGCTCTATCTGATAATATATTACAGAATAACGTATGGGCATAATAAGTGGAATAAAAATGTCTCTTATGGTAATCAAGAACGCTTTTACTGATTCCTATTAGGTGAGCTATTAAAGATTCTGAAATTCCTAAGACTAAGGTATTATCTTTGGAAACGAAAGAATATAATGAATTCTTAAGAAGCATGAAATAAATAAGTCTAACTCTATGGTTAAATGGGATCTGTGAATACATCTTAACATTGATTAACATGACCCATAAAGCTAAGGGGTTATACATGAAAATCAATAAATTTCTAGTGCATAATAACTTTTCCATCAGTACGATTAGATGCATTATGAATCAGCTAATAACACTCAGAAATATCAAAGTAAAATGAGTGGGTTGATAGCGAATTACGTACAGGAAAAAGAACGCATTAAACTAGAAAAGTTGATGTTATTCACCTTACTACCATTAAACCTAAAAGAGGAAGAATAATTACCATAGAGAGGATAATTCTAAGGTCTGGAAACAAAATACAAGTACTACTTTCAGCTATAAGTTTCTCCAAAGGGAAAGTCTTACTAAGCAAAATTATGCCATTAAGAACAGGCATAAGCAATGAGATTACCCATAAGTAAGGAGAACAGCTGGCTAAGATATGTAGTGCCTAATTAAGGATATTTAACTCCACAAATGCTAATGAATTCCAGTTAACACATGATGGTTGAGTCTAGTTTTATACGTTTCCTTACCATAATTCAACAAATACTTAAGATGAGAGTTAGTGGCAAAATTAAGGGTCTATTAACCATTAATAACTGATCTTAGTGTTGAAGTTTATGATACCTTACGATAATCTTGAGATTACTCAGAATTAGTATCAGTACTAAAAGCTACAATTTTTCACATTTACAAGGTTTTAATGACCAAACCAAAGCCACTATTAAGTTAAACTCTCATATTGTTTGTTGTCATTATCTGAATAGAAACCTTATGAAATAAAACTAGATGATCCAATGACGTATTCACAACTTTGTTATCATGAAAATGAGAATTTAACAAAGGAAAATGAGACCCATGCAATTCATCCACTAAGACCAAAATTTCATGAGAAATCATGATCAGGTCACTAAAAGGATGCTTAGCTATCAAAATCTCATTTTCAGTGACTTTAAAGCATGTGTTAAACGCCCTAAACATTAAATGGCGAAAGGAATAAATGGGTTTCCATCATAAGTCATAACTAATTGACATTAGTGGAGCTTAGATAAATATCTAATTGTATCTATTCCGTTTCCTACAGACCAAAGTATTAAAGAAATCAATGCATATATGCTTAATAAGATTCCCTCTAAGTATGTCCTTAAAATTTCTTATGAAATTTGGACGATAAGGGAAATCAAGTATAAAATATATGAAATATTCTCGTTCACACGCATCGTTAAAACTTATTATGTGGAGATACTAAGAGACCTAAAAGATTAGTGTGAGCATTAGATGTCCTAATTATGACTTGCAAAAGTTACAGAGGTGGGGGGAACGACCATTTGATCTATCCTCAAATTACACCTCTGGCACTGGACAACGCTCTATCACAACTTGTCTCCTTAGCATTTAACGTACTCCTAACAAAGTTTTGTGGATGCTTAAATATGGGTGAACTTAGATTTCTTACTAAAGTAATCCTCATCAAGAGAAACAACAATAAACATCATTAGGTTGTTTTCTCTATTAAAATCTATGGATCTTCCAAATGTTAGAGCTTAAGCATGCTGAATTCATTAAGATCTCTAAGGTAAGTGGGAGCAGTAAAAGTCCTTATTATGACTTTTCGGAAGTACAAGATGCGGGGGAGAGACTCATTAAAATTCGAGACTCATTAAGTTTAACTCCGAATTTAACTTCGATTATTCCTCTTGTACACCTTACTGCACCAACTCTTACACACTTAGAAACTAATATTGCTCCTTATATACCTGAAAATAAAACACCTAACTAAAGTTAAGTTTGTATCATAATTCACCCAATGTTCAACTCAGGAGGTCATCTAGGTCTAAAAGCCCATTAAATTTGATGATTATGTAACCTGCTGGACTAATACAAAATGGATGTTTGGAAAGTTTACTGATCCTACCTCTTCTAATTAAATCATTAGTATCAATCAATCTTCTAAATGGAATAAAACTATTATTAGCATAACTCATTCCATAATTTAGAATAACGTTTGGGATTCGGTTGAATAACCTAAAGGTATTCATAATTAAACCAGACCCGAATGGAACGTTGTAAGATAAGATTGATTGTAAAAGATTATACTCAAGGAGGGATTAGATTATCAAAGAATCTTCTTATCTGTATTATAAAAGATTTCTTTGAGGATCATTACCGTCCTAGTAGCTCATAATAACTAAGAGCTGCATTAGATGGACATTAAGACAACTTTCCATAACGATGACCTACATGTTCATTAAGCAACCTGAAAGTTCTAAACTGAAGGTTAAGAACACTTAGTCTGTAAGTCAATAAGATCCATGTATGGGTTGATGCAAGCATAAAATGTGTTGGAATCATAATGAAATTCTCTTCATCAAGAACTAAGTGGATTAAAAAAAAAACTTACCTCAAGATGAGTGGGAGCAACTAATGAAAACTTGTCCTTACATAGATGATGTTTCTCCTGACAAGTATATGTTACCTAAGTCAAAGCATTATTCATGCATACTTTTGACATGATGAATATCGGGGATTCCTCTTACGTGATAGGAATCAAAATATACCAAGATAGACCCAACGGGATATTAGTTTTATCCTATAAGTTTTACTCTAAGCGGGTCCTTAAGCATGTAACATACAACATTGCTCTCTTTTAGAGGATAATAGGATAATTTGAGATTATCACCTTATGCTTCATTAATTAGAAGACTGATGTAAATTTAAGTCTATGCTTGTTTATGATATTGTTCGTATTGCTTGACACTAGACTTGTCTAGATTGATGAAAAGCATCTAATGGAACATTATAATATATTTAAGAAACAAGAGACTATAATCTAAAGAAGAAGTGAGAACCTAAAGTGATTGACTACTCTTATTCTAACTTTGTTATATTCAAAGGAAATCAGGTGTCAATTTCGGGGTATATCATAAGGTCAACAGACGTAACTATCTTATGGAGGAGTAATAAGTAACTGTTAACAACAACCTAAGTTATCATGACATAATGTGTTGCTAATCACAACATAATGGTCATTAAATGTTGTTGGTAAATTTATCAGTTGACTCATAACTTATTATCTCCATATAAATACTAAATTGAAGACTTACTGTGATAAAGTCAGCTGCCATAATTTCTCGAACAGTAACAGTTTGAGAGGAGCTGCATTAGAATTCGATACGAAATTATTGTTCGCTTATGATTAAGAACAAATAGAGGAAATCGGAATTTTGTATCGAATGCATTCATGATATGCTTATGGATCCAATAACTAAAGGTCTATCACCCATAAGTCTCACTAAGGGCCAACTAAGAGAAAAGGGTATTACTGATGACCATGTATAACTGCATATCGTACTATGAGTGACTTATGACTAATGATTAATGATTAATTTTCCTCATTATGATTTGTTTGTCTATTAGTATGCTAAGCTAGCATAATGGCATAAAGACAATAATATAACAAATCAACTAAGGGCATAACGTTAATTGATCCTAATGTTAAGTTTTAAATTTGGGTGTAGTATGATTAATGGGGGTCCTAAGTCGAATAAAGACTTAACGGCTGTATTTCTCTGCTACATTTTGGGTTTAGAACTAAAATGAGTATTAATCTCTGCAGACTTACTTAATACTCATAATAAATGATTACTCGGCTAAGTGGGAGAATGTTGGAATAAATATACGTAACGTTTGTATATTTATCGATAGCCATTATAATCATTTATATTATGATGATCAATTATTAATATTATCCTAAGCCTAATAACAGATATGTCTTTGATGGGCGGACTATCATTAAATGGGCCTTATTAGGGTGTCCCCTGGGTATGTATAAATAGAGAGGTTATTGTGAGATTATGATTGACACATTCATAACACCATTAGCCATCCCCTATATCTCTCTCTCATTGTGTTCATAACTCAAAAACACACAAACCATCAGAACTGCATACCCTAAAGGGAACCCAATCAAGATGATGGTGTCTTCCATTACTGAGGTTCCTAAACGGTTACGCATATCAGGTACACATGATCAAATCTTATGTTTATACTTTATGTTCTTATTAATATAATCAACATGCACGATTCTTTAATTTGGACAAAAGAATAGTACAAAGTCTCATTCGCCATTTGATTTGTGAAAATAATTATTAATTTACAGCTTAACCTCAGTGAACAAATTATCAAAACTTTAAAGGGATATTTGGCTCATACATATTATTGGCCAGCCCATACATGTGCTAGGTTTGATATACCCTCGTAAACCAGGGGTTCGGGAGCCGCCCTAACCTGTAATAAAAAAAGCAACTAAGGTGTAGATAATGGTTTAGTAAAGATATTCGTAAGTTGTTCTTTGCACAGATGCATTGATCGTGTTAAAAATGATAATACAATTTAACACTTTAATCAAATGGGTCATGAGTTATGGTTATAAATTATTTTTTATAAACTTTTATTTGAATATGTTGCATGAGAAGTGTTTGAAGGCTTGGGCTTGTATCAGGTGGGTCTAGTTGCTGAGTTGATGATTGCTGATTGCTGAGAAGTCAAGATAAGAAGCCCAGTAGCTAAGTAGATTTGTTGTTGTTATGTTCGTATGTATGGCCCAGGACCAGATCATGTATTAGAAAAAAGCCCAACTGGTGGCCCATGGCCCACTGCATTTTATTCAGTATTAATCTTGTTGATGTGGCGATCTTCGTCAACAAACACAAACTCATCTCGGCCATTAGATTACTTTAATCCTGTCCGTTCGTTGTGATTGAAGAAACACACATTTGCGGCTATATATAGCTTTCATATTCGTCACTTTTCCACTTTTCGATCTTTGTTCATCTTTGGTCTCTCTTTTGTTCTTGTTCTCTCAGATTAACAAATTAGGGTTTCTATACGCAGATTCGTCTTGAATCTGTTAGTCTTTAGTTTGGTTTAATCTTGTTGTGAGTGCTTATTTTGTAGAGAGATTTGTCTTTGTAAAGATTTAGAAGTCGTCTTCTAAATCTAGGGTTTTGTGTATTGCTTTCTTATTTCCAGTAATAAAGTTCTTTATATTCTGTCTAGACTTTGATTCATGTTTTATAACACATCGAAAATAAACTTGTCATGTTTGATCTTCTCTTGAAATATATATATATATATATAATAATAATAAAAACCACACAAAAAGTGAAAGTCAATGAAGTTTTTTTTTTTTTGAGGAAATTTCAATTCTTTGAAAATTATTTGGAATCGTGTAAATATCACTTTTATATTTAAGTATTTGTTGGTACTTCAAATCTTTAATCGTATCATTCGACCAACCCGAACTGGAACAGTCATAAGTTAATGGGTCATATTGGTTATCTTTATTTTTGAAAGTCAAGAAAGATATATTAGACAAATTTGGCTTACCATCTTCTCCATGTAAGTTTTTAACATTGTATTCACTATTTGTGTGAAGCTTGGGATCGATTATATTACAATATCTTAGCCTTCGCATATTTGTGTTTACTAGTGGGGAACCGTGCATTGCGACGGTAGCCAACAATTTACAACATTATACTATTTGTTTTCTATTTGTTTATCAATTGTTTCGTTTTTGTTAGGTTCTGAATTACTTAAAAGAAATAGAAATTGTAGGATCGACGAGCGTGTCACCCGACAATCACGAGGGTTATATTCAAGGTGTGGAATCCCTTGAATATGTCTCAATAACAGAAACAAATATGAAACAATGAAAAACGAGCAATTACAACACACAAACGGGTCAAAAGATTCACGTTTATATCATTAAAACAGAGCACGAGTGTTACAATGATCAAACCTAGCAATCTCAGACCTGAGGAGGGTGTTTGGAGAGTGTGTGTGGCAAGAACTAATGATTAAGGCAATGATTGGCCCTATTTATACCTCCCGTACTCGTAAGGTCAGTACTGGCGATTAGGATCCTATAAGACATGTATAACTAGCGATTGGGCCTTAATCACTAGAAGAAACTAGCGAATAGAAGTCTATTCGCATGTATTATAGGCGAGTAGCATCATAATCGCCTATAGCATCATCCTAATCGCCTGTAGGGTCCCAAGCACCCCAAAACGCGTATAAACGTCTCCAAACACCCCGAAATACATCCAAACAACATATATACTAGCCTAAGGACATGATGCACTTACAGAAATGACATACTTAATAATGTATTTATAAGATATAACATGTTTTGTTTTAGGTTATATACTTTAATGTAAGACATGTTTTTTATCACCATTTTATGTGTATCCTATCAAGAAAAACATACTCATTTTGAAGTAGTCTAAACAAAAACATAACGTATCATATTGTATAATCCTATTACAGAAATAAAGGAAAAACAGTGCTAACAAAGTTCAACATGAACATGACATTTTGTAGTAACAACCCATAGTTAAAATATTATGTGCCTCGTGCATGTTTGGTTCATATGCGATATTGGTGATATCTGTAGACCGCAACATTGATGAAATAAACAATTCAACACACAATATTACATGAATTATGAATATGTGACTTTACGATCACTAACAATATATATTCCCTGTGTGGGAAAATAAACGTCACGATGGCCTACATTCATTAATATAAACTCATTGTTTGATTCATTTTCATAAGTGCTTTCTTATTGGAAAAGAAAAGGAAACTTTCTTTTGTTTACTTTTAATTTATGACCACTTTCAAATAGAATTGTAATGATTTATATGGAATTGTGACCTAATGAGAGAACGGGCATGTTCAAGTTGTCCACAAGATTGCATCTTTTTCTATATCTTTAAATTTTGGGGTAAAGAACAAACAAGTGTACCAGCAATGAACTACATTAGTTAAAAATATAAGCACTTATCACCTGGTATCCATATATAAACATAATTGCTTGAAAAATTAAAAAAAAATATTATGTAAATAAATAATTTGAAGTCCCAATAAGCCATAGAATTCTTCTTTCTTTTTGAGGTGAATGGGTTGTGTTAGTATACCCGTGTGTGACCTGATTTCCATGTAGGTATCGCATTTGGGTTGGGTTTGATCTGTCAAACTTATGACCAACACCCATTTAGCCTCTATAAAATTGTCACAAAGCTTGCAGATTTAATAAAAAATTATATGAATTTTTATGTTGTTTATGATTGAAAATGAAGGATTCATGTTGGAACAACCACAATCATTTGTTTGAGGTCAAAAAACAAACCAAAGTAAATGGCTATGCAAGATCATTACTTAAAAGCTTACATGAGAACTTTATACAAATTAATTGTGGGATTTGTGTTAATTTTCTTCTATGTTTAAATGTAATGAGCTTGAGAAGGCGGCCTGATTGTGTGATTTCAACTGATCGGGGTTTGATTCTTTTAGGTTAGGACTGTGATGTACATACTTTGGTCGTATAAAGGAGATATGGGATCTTGATTATCGCATGTTTACCGTTCCTATTTTCATGTGTGATTTGGTTGATAGTCGTGGATTAAAAAAACATGATTTTGGATTCACCGTGTTTAACCTTGATAGGCTTGGTCATCAACCTGAATGCTTCATATTACCTAGTCAAACCAAACAAGTTTTTTATGTTCAAGATCAACAAGATGATAATTTGTGTATTGTTGGTTTCACGCCACATAAGATGTACAAGTATGGAGCAAGTGATGCAACTGATGATATGTTGGAATTTGATGTTATTGTTGATGTTGCGCAAGACTCTGCTTTAGTAGACCTTGATGATGATTTTTCGTGTAGGCGCCTAGATGGTGAGGGCATATTAGTTTAAAATTTAAACTTTAGATTTTGTGTTTTTATTTAAATTATTGTATGTCTTTAATTCTGTCTCAAATGTTGGAATTTGATAATATTGTGATTTAATTATGTTTTTCTATTACTTAATTATGCTTTTGATCGTGATGAATATGATAATATTGTCATAAGCGTGTGTGAAAGGAACAAATTAGCTGAATTTTGTTTTTATTACTTAATTGTTCCTTGAATCATGTTGAAACAAGTTCTTTTTTTGTGACATGGAACCGAACTTTGGTTCGGATAATGATCAGAAGTTGTCACGTCACAAAGAGGTGCGACGATGATGAAGAAAGAAAGCATAAAGGGAAACCTGTAATCACTTATGATGCCCAAGGTGTCCCAATTGGAGAGAAGACACCGATCTATCTACTTTTGAGGGAATGGTAGCAAGAAGTATGATTCCTATAACATATGCAACTTGAAGGCACGTTAGTAAGGATACAAAGGAAGAATTATTACAATATGTTTCAGTAAGTCTAACATCTGATCTTAACTTCAAATTATTAATTATTTCTTTTTTAATGAAAATAATAGTTTACATTTTATGTTTCAGGCAAATTTTATAGTTGATCCAAAGAGCCAAAAGCAAATTATCCAATCAACTGGGGACAAGTGGAGAAATTTTAAACATAATCTATACAAGGATTATATTGAGGTAAAGAAAGATGACCTTGTCGCTAAGAATAATTTATTTGATCCTCCTTAAAGGTATCCGTGCATCCAAAAAAGGGAATGGAAAGTTTTTGTATCACAAAGAACTATGAAAGAGTGGGATGTTTGTTAAACTTTTTTATATATCAACATATTATTTTTATCTGTTGTGTTAGTACTGCAGTTAGATTCGGCATCAGTTAGTTACTGTTTTGATACCATTTAGCTACTATTCAGCATATATCTGATTTAGTTACTGTAATATTTGAGTTTAGTCACTGTTTAGATATCATTTAATGCTCTGTAGCTGTGATATTTGAGTTTTGTAACCAATATTTGTTTGGAATTAGTGATTAGTTTTGATATTTGATCAATGCTTTTTAAGCTTGAACTGGTGCTCTGTATCCTTAGTTCTGTAAATTCTGTTGAGTATGGGTAAATGGGAGTTAATCAGTTCTTTTTTGTTTATTTTTGTTTCTTTTAGTTTGTCATGTGTGGTCTTTATTAAAGTCACCTTTTACATACACATTGGTGTTCGTTCTTATGTTATTTTTTATCATACGAAGAAGATTTTGCTAACCCTTGCGATATGCATGTTTGAACTTTGAATTTGTTTTAAATTGGTATAGATCAGATTTATTGTTCATGAGTTCTTGATTCATGTGTTAGTTTTTTCCATAGTAGCAACAAATATGTATTCGGAATTAGTGATGAATTTTGATCAAAATTTTAAACTGCTCCTCTGTGTCTCTCAGCTCTGTATGCTGTGTAGAATATATGTAAATAGGAATTGATCATTCGTTTTCTCTTCTTAATTGTTAAATTTGAATTGTATGTATGATTTTTTGTGTATGCTTTTAGTTCCATCGTTTGTTATTCTTTTATCATACAAATAAATGATTTGGAAAAATATAACCAACCTTCACTTTTGTTTTTAAGAAAGAAAACTTGAATAAATAACTCACTTTTGGGGCAGTTGTTGCCTTGTTGGACTAATTTAGGTTCTCGAAATTAGGTTTACTGTGTGTTTTTTATGTAATCACATTTGTTTGTGAGACTGTTGTTCTTATACATTCTGCTCAAAATCAGTTTTTTCATCCTTAGTTGTTGCTGGATTGATTTAGTTTCTTGGAACAAGGTTTATTGTCTATTTATTTTTTGTGATTTAGTATCACCATTACACAAAATATGCTACCGATGTGAATTCGCTTTACTATAGATACTTTATACGTGTAATTTTACTATGATGCAATAACTTAAGTTATCTAAAGTGCATGTTGTCGATATGTATTTGCGGGTCAAGTGGTTGGTTGGATAACATGCCAAAACTGATTCTTATATAGTGTAGTTGGATTCCTTTTGTTTTTTGTGGATACCTATATGTAATTTGTGCATCATTCATGGTCGTTGTGATGATTTCAACATTTTAATTCAGAAGAATCTGATGAATCAGTTGGATTCCTTTAAGATATTACCTTATTTTTTATATGATCTTTTAGCTTTCTTATTTCATTTGATGTTCTGATGGTTTACTATCAAGTGTGTTTGTAAGAATGTAAGATAAGTTTGTGAATTTGATAGTTTATTTTACTTGAAAAGCAGCATAAAAACATGAAAATATGGCAATAAGTTGGTTATATATATATTGACTGATTTTAGTAGTTTTACTTAATTTGATAGTTTGATATTGCTAATGCGGGAGAAAAGTAGGAAAGCTAGAGAAATCCGTGCACAAGATAAATACAACCATCATTTGAGAAGAAAGAGTTATGTAAAACTCAAAGTTGAGATTGTATGAATTGAACTAATTAAATATAGTTTACTTGTATTCATTTTATGTTAATTAAAATTACTTTTGTGGTTCTTGATAATTCAGATGCAAGAAACCTGCAAGATAGAAGAGGAGATTAATAGGGCAACATTGTGGAAAAAAGCACGAGTTTTGAAGTCAGGAGTTACGACAAAGATGTACAAGTAGTTGTAGATAAAATCATAAGTTTTTTCTTACTTAAACAGAACTTCATTGAATTATTGTATCACATGATTAACTAATAGTCCTAATCATTACAATGTTTGATTTTCTTACTAATTTTTTCATGAATTGGTTTTCACGTTTAGGATGAGCTAATTACTTCTGGAAGATCCGGAGAAGTTACATATGGTGCACATGATGTGCTTACGGAGGCCTTGTGTACAAAGGAACCACGTGGGCATGTGCGTGGAATGGGAAGATTTGTGACGCCTCGGGAATATTTTTATCTACCCAAGATCGTTAAGCAATATTTGGATAAGGAGAAGAAAAAGCTTGATCAACGCTTCAACAAACTTGAAGGGGAGGTTTATAAATTGCAAAGAGGCACGACTTGCGTGTCCGAAGCTTGAAGTTGCCAATTTTGGTACAATGAAGATGACGCACCTGAAGAACAGTGGTAAGTATTGGGTACAAGTGGGTTTTTTAAATAGTTTCTTTATATTTTATAAGTAAGAGTCGGGGTGAGAATACAAGACCCGGACCAAAAAAATAATTCAAACAATCATTGCATGACTTCATGCAGTTATCTTTTTGTTATCTTTATTGATGTTTCTTGGTGAGTTTGGTGAATCTTGATGTTTTAAGTCTTGAATCTTGATCTTTATGTATATGGGTCAAATGGGTTTTGGTGAATTTGTGTTGGGTTGGTTTAATGTATGTGGTTGATCATTTTTTTAATGATTTTATTACATTCGATTTGACTGTTCATTGTATGATATTTTTTTAGGAAAATTTGGGGGTTAATGGAATTGCTATGTAAGTTGATCTTTGTTTCTTTAATGTAACACCCCAAAATTTCTAAACCGTATTTATGATAATATAAGCACACGGGGCTTTTAACTACCAAATAGTTGACAAAAGATGAAAGGGCAAACTTGCCAAGTTACCAAACTTGAGATTTGTTAATTAATTATAAAAAAGGGATGAAGATGAACACACACACACACACACCAAACCCTAAGAAACTCAAGATCAAGCCTAAATCAAGGTGGAATCAAAGGGATTTTGATTTCATTAGCCCTAAAACGAATCATTAAGCATGATACACACCAAGGTAACTTTTATTTTGTTCTTACAAGACCACTAAAAGAAACAAAGTACACAAATTTACAACTAACTAATGGCAATGAGGACCCTGGTTGGTCACATGCCTCGTGGTAAAACCCCGCAGTGGATTTTAAGGGTGTGACACAAAATATTTGTAATAGACCCCCGTAAATATTGGAAAATGCGCTTAACATTGCCCTAATGTTGATAAGTAGGTGTCTGTAGAAACTGAGAAACCTTACTAACCGCATATGCAATCTCAGGCCTAGTCAACACCAAATACTGAAATGCCCACACGGTACTACGATACATAGTCAGATCACTCAAAGGAGTACCTGTATAGCGTGATAACTATCGTCCAGATGTAAACGGAGTAGATAAAGGAGGCACTCGGACAAACCAGTCCGCTGTAGCAAATAAAGCAAGTAACGATGCTGTGATGAATGTAACTTGTCATCAGAGAAAGTCGCCTGAACACCCAAGTAGGACAAAGTGCCTAAGTCCTTGAATGCAAACTGTGAGTGTAACCGAGTAATCAAATCTCCCACAAACTAATGCAAACTGTGAGTGTAACCGAGTAATCAAATCTCCCACAAACTCAGAAGAACTCCTGGTAATGATAATATTGTCCACATTGACCAAAACATAACACATGATATCGTCTAGATGATACACAAACAAAGATGTATTTGATACACACTGTGAGAATCCACTAGTACTAAGAGTTGAGGAAAGCTTGGAAAACCAAGCTCGAGGTACCGGCTTCAGGCCATAAACAGCCTTCTACAGAGACACACATGATGTGGTCTGGAGGAGTCAACAAAGCCAAAAGGTTATGCCAAAAATACAGTCTCAAACAAATCACCATGAAGAAAGGCATTGGTGACATCCATCTGTCGAATGTCCCAATCTCTAGGAAAGGCACCTAAAAGAACAGTGCAAATTGTAGTAGGGTTGACTATGGGACTAAAAGTCTCTATGTAGTCAACACCCTCAATCTGTAGAAAGCCCTTGGCAACAAGCTGGACTTTATAATAACTCACGGAACCATCAAGATTAGTCTTAATCCTGTATACCCACTTGCAGCCAACAATGTTAGCGGCAGCGAGAGTCGGAACCAAACGCCAAGTCTGGTTGGCATATAAAGCATCCATCTCAGACCGCATGGCATCCCACCACACTGTCCAACGCTGAGCATGATAAAAAGTAACAGGCTCTGTGGTGGTAGCAGTAGAAGCAACAAATGTAACATGATCAGGAAACTATCTTTGACGACGTGTGTGATACTGAGACCGAGTACTCATAGAATGAGTACGAACATGGGGAGGAGGGGAGGAGGAGGAGAAGATGAAGAAGAAGGAACCGAGGTAGTAGGATAAGAAGTAGGAGAGGTAATGGAAGTAGACGAAAAAGGAGGACGGGGAGGTGGAGGAGTAGGAATAGAATAAGTAGAAGGATCGGAAGTAGCATAATCAGAAATAACAGAATAAGTGGGAGGAGAAATAAAGAAATTAAGAAGAGAATCTATAACTGGAGGATCAGATGAAGAAGAGGAGCTGAGAATATCAAACACCGACTCATGAAATGTGACATGACAAGAAATAAAAGTATGAGAGATCAAAGGATCAAAACAAAGATAGCCACTATGACTAGGAGCATACCCGACAAAATACAAGGTGTAGATTTGGGTGAAAGCTTATCCTCCCAAGTACCACCCAGAAAAGGATAATGCAACTACCCAAAAGTACGGAGAATAGAATAATCTATTCGGGTACCAAATAAGATCTCACATAGAGACATGTGTAGGTAGCCGGTTTATAAGAAACGCGGTTGTAGCAAAAACATCATACCGAAATCACTTTGGTAGATGAGCAGGAAGTAATAAGGCACGTGCGACCTCAGAAATATGTCGGTTTTTCCTTTCCGCCACCCAATTTTGTTGGGGTGTGTACGGGCAGGAAATACGATAAACAATACCAGAATCAGTGAGATATTGAGCCATACGACCACGAGTAAGCTTAGGAGCGTCATCGCATAGTTAGAGGTGTACCATCACCAATAATGACTCGCTCAGAACCACTATAAGGAGCAGCATCAAAAACCATGGAAAGATCCGAGGTCATATACGCAGTTACACTAGAGTCGGGAACCCAATACTGAATTTGTTGGTAACTACTCAAAACAGCTGCATGGAGTCAAAAGTGTGTAGTCGGGCCAGATCCACTAGACAAACCAGGTCCAAGTATACCAGCCTCTTTAGCATTGTTTCCAGGATAAGCAAAGATTGGCCTAGATTGTGATCTATATTGAGAATAATCAGACCCTATTGAGCCATACGACCACGAGTAAGCTTAGGAGCGTCATCGCATAGTTAGAGGTGTACCATCACCAATAATGACTCGCTCAGAACCACTATAAGGAGCAGCATCAAAAACCATGGAAAGATCCGAGGTCATATACGCAGTTACACTAGAGTCGGGAACCCAATACTCAATTTGTTGGTAACTACTCAAAACATCTGCATGGAGTCCAAAGTGTGTAGTCGGGCCAGGTCCAAGTATACCAGCCTCTTTAGCATTGTTTCCAGGATAAGCAAAGATTGGCCCAGACTGTGATCTATATTGAGAATAATCAGACCCAATTGGGCTAGACATCAAGCCATTAAAACACGTGGATTGGCCCATATCTTGATTAAAAACAAAATCAGGTCCTTGTCCATAGTTAAACGACTTATCATGCTTATTAAAAGAATTTTGCCAATACTGATAAGCAAAAACCCTAAAATCAAGCAAACCAAAATCCTGAAACACAAGATTTTCTAAATGATTAGTTCCACTAACTACCACTTCCAAAACCATTAAATTGACCTATGTTTCCACCAAGTTGTCTTCTATTATTGCTGAATGTTTCGGTAATTTTTCTCCAAAAATCTTTTGAAAAGATTTCTTGCAAGGTACATCAAGGAAGATGATAAACTTGAAGATATTAATGCCATAACATAACTATCTGTCCGTTCCCAGGTTTCACGGTTAACAAAGCCAATGAAAGGAATAGGTATGTTGATATTCAAGTAGGATAACAATCCAAGAGTCTTTAAAATTTTAAGGAGTTGGTGCTGCCAATGCAGGTAGTTTATATCATTGAGTTTACCAGACAAGAAATTGACAGTGTTAGGTAGAGCGTTTGAGTTGTTTGATGTGGTTGTCATGAAGACAGGTTTTAACAGTAAAAAAATGGTGATAATGGTGGGGAAAGAAAATAGAATAGAAAAAGAGAAGAAACATATAGAAAGATGGTCGAAGATAAACGAATAGTTATCGGAAACAATGGAGAGTTGTCGGAGAACAGGTAAGTTCACTGGAATCCTACTTTTAGGTGCTCTGATACCATGAGAAACACAGATAGAGTGAGAAAGAAGAGAAAGAGTGCATGTGTAGTATTATTATCTTATGATTAAAACAGTGTACAAGCAATGACATATATAGACAAGTAAGGTTGGTGATGCTGTAACTAACTATACCGGCACAACAAGTCAATAACTGTCCAACTCACCGGTTGTAACTAATAACCGGTGACTACATAATACACTATAATAATTATTATTATTATCAAACTTTGCCCCTTTGATTCAATTCGTATGTAGTGCAAGGAGATTACCAACATACACCAATGTGAGTGATGTAGACTATGTTCCTGATATGGGTGATGATAACGAGGGAGATTACCAAGAAGTTGCTATACGTGTTATAGTATACCAAGAGATATTACCAAGAAGTTGCTACACGTGTTATAGTATCATTATCATCATACTCAGTAAATCCCCACCAATAGCAAAGTTAAGGTAGGGTTTGAGGGGATAATATGTAGATAGTCTTACATCTACCCCTTAGGATTAGAGGGACTGCTTCTGGTGAGACCCCCTAGCCCAGTCTTAGTTTTGCATCAAGCCTTAAACATTAGGCAAATAACACTAAAAAATCAGTGTCAGAAAAGGTAATCGGATTATCAAAGTGGCACTATTAATTCTTTAAAAGATTGAGAATTAGGTCTGTTAAGTCCATCAATTCAAGATCATCACGTCCAAGACTCATTTACTGACTCGTTCGATAAAACCCCATTAAAAGTTAAAACTATTTGTTTAGCTAGTTAAACGGAAAAAGTGTGGTATATTACGGTATGTGTGTTATTACATAACACATTCATAGGTTGGGACACAAAACTTAAAAAGGTTGTCTGTTTCACCTATCATTTGAAATTTTATGACATTTGATTCAGTTTTCATGATATATATTAAATTGGAATCACGTCAACATATCGGCCGGAATATGATTGTACAACTATTTTGGTATTCTAAAATAATACATCTAAGATTTAGACCTTACAAATTGTCATGTAATTCTTATCGTAACTGTACTGGTATCGCCCGTAATGCTACGCTCCACGTATATTATATTTTAGTGTTGTTATGGAATATGATGGAGTATTCTCAACGTAAGCTTGTCCTACCCATTAGACACAAATATTTGGAAGAATGAGTATAATGTTCTATCTGAATCAACAAAATACACCTTATGTACGTAGTACAAAGGATTGGCACTTAGAACCTTCAAACAAAACGGAAACAAATTTTAGATCATAGTAATATGTTATCACCTTAACCTATAATTGGTCAGCTTTGTTACACTTTCTAGAATTTGTAAAAGTTTATGCAAATGTAGATTGATGGGATTAAATTGAAATATGGAATGAATTACATGAAAGACATTGATCAATGGTTGCCTCCTCCATATTAATGTCATAACATATATACATGATACAATCCCACAAAATGGGATGAGATAAGCGCAATAATAATTACAATGAAAATTTCCTAATTTACATAACGGCATATTCTAATGTATATTTTATTGGACCTCTGCAGTCGAAGCGATAGGTGGCCGAATGTTGAGACTGGATTGGAAATCATCTAATAGAACCCTTGGTAAGCCTTTGCTAAAGATGTCTGCTAGTTGTAATCAAGTAGGAGTGTGTAGAATACAAACGGTACCTCGTTGAACATGTTCACGTATAAAATGAATGTCCAGTTCGATATGCTTGGTAGGCTGATGTTGAACCGTATTGTCAGAGAGGTAAATGGCACTGATGTTGTCACAGTAAACAAGAGTAGCCATGCGTAGAGGGCGACGAAGCTCTAAAACTAGGTTGCGAAGCCAACATATTTCAGCGACAACATTTGCTACAACTCTATATTTTACTTCTACACTGAACCAAGAAATGGTTGATTGGGGTTTGGAGGACCAAGAAAGAAGATTCTGTCCCATATAGGAACATTAACATGAGGTAGGACTACGAGTATCGGGGAAACACGCCCAATTAGCACCAATGTATGCATGAAGATCAACATCAGTGCATGGAGCCAGAGTCAGACCATAAGTAGATGTGCATTGAGTGTATTGAATGATGCGTTTTAATGCATTCCAAGTATTCATCTTCGAGGCATGCATGTAAATGCAAACCCGTTGAACTGCATAACTGATGTCTGCTCTGTTGAACATGAGGTACTAAAGAGAACCTGCCTGGCTTCTATATAAAGTGGCATTGTTGAAATTTAGGCTAGACGTGGAAGGTTAGGTATTAAAAAAACAAAAAAAATCACTGTGTATAATTAAATAAGTGGGTTAAGCAACTGGTTTAAATCATTGTTGTGTTAATAGTTAAATGGATTGGATTAGGAAGTGGATTAAAAGATAACTAAAGTGGTCTTTCTATACATTGGCCAAGTCTTGACGTACATTAAAGAGATATAAGAGAGATGCTTATCTCATATATAAAGCTCATAAGGTTCATCACAAAATAAAAATACGATATAATAATGACAAAACATTGGTATTAGAAATTTAAAGAAAATAATATAAATACGATTGTTTTTATTTTTAAGGACAAAAAAAACATACATACAGTTGTTCACTATGGGTTTTCACCTTTTGAAATTGTTGCATTACATTCTCGATTGAATCTTGTTGTAGTAACTCCTTTTCAATGTGACAAATGCAAGTATTATTCATGTATCCATTACCCATCTTATTACTCTATCTAAGGCATGAGGCTGAGGAGGTTACCCAAACACCGGAAACTCCTTATTGAGAGCTCTATTTAATCACACTTTTCTACACACAAAGAAATAACCCTCTATTTTGTTTTGTTTTTAGTGTATGAGAATGCTACCTGCAACCAGAATGTCGATATTGGTACATGATCATGAACCACAAGTTCTTCCCGAACATGGCGAACCTTATCTGTTCCACCTTGTATTCCCACTATAACACTGGATATTATTAAATAAAGAAGTACAGGCGGTCTCCCAATTCATGACTTAATGAATTGTTCAATCAACTCAGGAGGTGAGTTCCTATACAATATCCTACCTTCAACACAATCTCCATGTGTCTGAAATCGTTGGTTATGAATTATTTCAACTTTTAAGGGAAGTTGGTTTGGAGAGGAGGTCAGGAGGTTGCTGCACTGTATGTATGTTTGTTACTTTGTTTGGATTTTGGAGGGTGAGGAACCCTAGGTGTTTTTTTTTTTTTTTAAACAGTAAACTTCATTAAAACCAACAAACCGGCCACCCCACACAAGACGGGGCGACCAAAACCAACTACTCAATATCAAATTTACACCATTTACACCTAGACAACAAAGAAAGTTTTGCCCTACTTTTAGCCCAAAGGAAGCCAAGAGATTTGACCTCCCCTATGATGTCTTCTATCTTCCCCGGCTTGTCTTCAAACACAAACGCCTTCCTCGCACGCCGAAGACATCACTAGAGCACTCCCAATCTTTACTAACGGGTTCCTAAATTATTTTCTTATGAGTTCGTTTCAATTTTCTATATACATTAACATTACAAATTACAAACCGAGTGACTTCCTGAAAACTTACCCAAAGAGCCTAAATCCCCCGTGTATCCTTGTATGGACATTGACTATCAAATTAATCTTCAATAACTTATACGAACTTATCCTTTATTCTCTACTTAAGGCTATCCAATTGTATATGTTTTCCAAAGATTAACTAGACTTTCTAAATGTCAACCAAATGCACATAAATTCAATTTAGATTTAATTAATTAATTATCTTTCACCGCCATTCATTATTTAATCTTGTTTAGTAAATTTATCCCTAACACGACTTTATTTATTTATCTAGCCAGGGGCGGATCTACGCTTCGGTAGGGGGTTCCCAGGAACCCGTTCGGTTTGAAATTTTTAGTGTTATTATATATAAAAAATTGGGTAGGAACCCCTAAATATATTATAGAGGAACCCTTAACCATTTCAAGTAAGTGCTCTAATGGTAAATTCCTCCCCTACTAACATTGACATCTGAAGTTCGATCCCGTCCAGCCTCATTTTTTTTTCTGATGTTTTTTTAAACATAAAGCTAGGGTTTTGTTTTGTATACTTAAAACATCAAAGGCATATCTCCCACTCAAACTCACGTTCAAAGTTCACACTTATTCCTTCTCTCCTGCAACCCTCGCCGCCTACCGCCTTCCTCCTCCTCGCCTCCGCCCGACCACCCCCTATTTCCCTACCCTTAGTTCAACCATCCGGTCCACAACCCACAGGTAACTATTACTTTAAATTATCAACTAATTTCAGTTTATTATGTTTATTTAAGACACTTAGTGTCATAGTGTTATAACATAAGTGGTGAATTGGTGTAGGGTCTGTAGGAAAAGATTGAATTGTCAACTAGTTATGTTGTTAATTTATGTCCATGGATTCTGTTTTTTTCCTTGTCCCCTAATCGGCCTTCTGTTAAATTTTGGTTTGTTGAATTGTTCTGTTTGATTATTTGAATAGACTTTAAACTATCTTTTTTTTTTTGATCGGCGAACAACTGTGTGCCTTGCGGGGCGCCGTGCCCAAGAATCGACTACTCGACCTCCAGCAGCCCCCGCCTTCTCCCGATGCGCGGAAACCCGAGCCCCACCCGCCCGAAGGCACGACAGTGTTAAGTATGCTTTAAACTATGATTAATTAATTGATCAATGGGTTGAAACTTAATAGTTATGATGTTAATTTTTAATATGTTGAAACTTGAATTTGGTATCTAGGTAGTATGCAGAGAGACTCAGAGAACTGATGCTATCATATTAATTTCTAATTTGTTGTGTTTTAATATGCTTTTAAATTGATTAATGATTCTTGTTTTAATATGTTGAAACTTAGAATTTAGTAATGTTATTCTAAGAGAATACAGATTGTATATTGTTGTCAATTTCATTCTCACCTTGGTGGTGAAATCATTATATTGGTCCCAAGCTAATGGAATTGGTTTCTGTGTCAGTTTTATGTTTTATGCTTGTTGTTGATAAAGAAATTGACTTTTTAGTTAACTGTTTCTTCTTTCATTCTCAGTTGATAGTTTGTTGGTGGGATTGAATACGGACACATACTTTTGAAGTTTGATCTACGAATCCTTTAACGAGATGCAATTTGGTTCCTACATTACTACTTCTGGATCACCGATAACATTCTACGATAGGTAGGTACCTAATTATCCATCATATTTTTACTATGTGACGAACTTACTCAACCCGAACCGTTAAACCGACCCGATTTTTTTATGTTTGGTCATATGAAATTTGAGCATCTAAAAAAGTGAACCCCCTGGAAAAAATTCTTGGATCCGCCACTGTATCTAGCACCATGATTTTGTTGGGTTAACAGGCTGGTTTACGGGTCACGGTTCGGCATGTTATCGGGTCACAAGCTTACTTAGCGGGTCATGTGTGAGGGGTCAACGGATACGGGTTAAGTTGTGGCGCCAAGTAAGTTGAACGGGTCGGATAACCGCTAAGTGAAGGGGTCATGTAATGGTATTGGTTTGATTTGGTCTTTATCTGCTAGTTTATTATGACTTCCAACGTTCACGTTTCAACTCCTTCGCTATGTTAATTGGTCAGTTGATGGTCTTGGTTTGATTTGGTGAAGGATGACCGAGTTTGAAGGAGTTGAAAAGTAAATGTAGGAAGTCATAATAAACTAGCAGATAAAGACCGAGTTTACAGGAATGATTGTTATTTTATTTTTGCTTTGTTGTGCATGTAGACTATATATATTATGTTATGGAGTTAAATAAATTGAAGTTTTTCGTTGTGCAGATATATTTTTCTTTCTACATATTCACATACGGATATTTAGTGTGTGTTTGTTGTGGGAGGCCTAAACCAACAGATTTGGGTTAACCAGTTAGACCGGTTAAATATGCCAAGCTTACAAAACTTATATTTGATCACTTACCTCTAACACTCTAACCATATTTGAATATGTAAAAGTGATCCTTCGCAACAAATTAGATAGCTTTTATATATGTTATATATAAATACAATCATAAAAAATTATTAAATTACTAATAAATAATTTAACTGTTTGAACTCGAACTAAAAGAGGGGATGATGTGAAAAAAAGTGGTATACTTTATAAGTCACGAGAGTCCTTCAACTTTCGTTCAAATGTATCTTCGCATCCAACTTTGCTAAGTCATTGCCATAACAATTGACGTGAAGACAACAACGATTGTAGGAACTTGTGTAGCTGTATACGCAACTATATTTTTCCCTAACAAAAATTAATAATAAACTTAATCTTATCATCAAAATTTGTTATTATTGTATTTTGGACCGGTATGACTAACCACAACCAAGAGAGTTTGCACTGCTAGGAGTCGGTGGAGGAGGCGGCGACCACGATGGAGGTGATGTTACGCCGATACCAAGATGATTGCATTCCGCCGTAAGAGCGCCTAAAAACGAAGAAGAAAATAGTTAACCTTGAAACTTTAAGACTACTGCAATAAGGTAATTGTGATCTATTTACATTGCTTAAGACATATAAAGGAAGAGTTATTGTGCAAGTTATCCGCATCATGGTGACATCGACAATAATGTTTAGTTCCATTAGCCACGCAGTCCCCGTCGCCACACCAAACAAAGTTGCACACTATTAGAAATGTAAACGAATGATTTAGAAGTAAAATGAAGCTAGTAAATTACTAAGAGTACCTTAATAGATAAGTAATTACACAAGATCTCTAGTATTTACATTCAATATGTAAAAATAATTTTAATATCAGATATATGTAAAAAAGAATTATGAGATATGATTAATTGGTTAGATCATTCACATTGGAGTCACCGTCTAATTTTTTTTCAAATTTCACAAACTTAAGATATTTGATTCCTCGTATATATTATTATTCCATTAAATAATACTATTTTATTATTTCTTCTCTCTTTTTTTTTTTCACTTACAATCACTCACAAAAAGGTATGGAGTAGACACTGATTCCTTACACAGAGTATTATTGTTTACACCACTTATTTATTTCAGACAAAATATGGTATGGGTAATTCAAATTAGTGCATGTAAGTGTAAGGTTATGTTATATTTAAGTGTAAAAAATTTGTTGTTAAAGAAACTCTATTTCCTATTTATGGGAATCAGATAGAGTGTAAAATGTTATAAAAATGTTAATATTTTCCTTAAATTATAAGGATGAGGATCACAAAGGAATTTTTAACGTGAATGCTCTATATATTTATCCGAATTGAAAGGGTACTTCAACTAGAGGAGAGTTCAGGGACTAGTTCTTTAATTTTAGTAATGAGGTTCTAATTAATCATATATAACTTGTTCTTTTTTTTTTTAACGGCAAATTTCTTCTCCTTGTGAGACTTGAACCCATGACCTCCCCTTTAGGTGTTCCTAGAAGCTTTGCTTCTACCATTGGGCCACCAACCCCAATGGCATATATAACTTGTTCTTAATTAAGTGAAAAAATTATGTTTAAAAATAATAATAATTAAAATATATAGAGCAGTAAATTAAATAATAAGTACTCCATCATTGGTTGTGCTTACCGTTGGTGATGTTAAAGTGTGGTCGTGGCAGAGGTGGCGGAGGTGGCGGTGGAGGAGGAGCTCTGCGGCCGCAAGGGAAATTCATTGTACCTAAAACTCGTAAATGTTGTAACAATCGATATTTTCAAAGAATAAAAGAATAAAGAATATATGTACTAATTTTTTTTGGAACTTTTAAATATTACAAACTAGGTGATTGCCCGAGTGTATACGCGTTCAACAATTAACAATTATTTGGAGTGATAAAACGTATAAAAAATATAATAGAAATATTTTATTAAAATTTAAAAATAAGGAATACACATGTTATTCAAATATCACTAAATATTTGTAACATATACATGGCTACTGATGTATAAAAATGAATAAAGCATAAACATATTTAACATAACATTGTACTTCTATATTTGTAGTGTATTCATGGCATACTCTTTATATTTTACGACCTGCCATTTATAATTCAAAAAAGAGGAAACAAAATAATAGTCAACTCACAAAATTGAAATAAAATAACTAAATAGATAAAATACTGTAATTGAATAATAGTCTAAGGCAATGCTTACTTTACTACATTATGTAACTGATAAACAATCTCATCATTTAAACATCTATTTATAACTTATAATAAAAGAATTGAATATTGATGAGATGACATTCAATGGAGGCCTAAGATAGCCATTTTAATAACATGACATTCAATGAGCATTCTCGTCCTTGAGTGCGCCATGTGTCATGCCATGTGACAAATTAAAAATAAATAAATAATAATATAAAAACTAATCTACTAAATTTAAAAACAAATTTAAATTTTTCTCTCTTATTTTCCTCCCATAATTTTTAAACGTTAATATCTTTTATATACGATACTTTTTAAAGAATAAAGTTACACCAAATTAACGAGCGTTTTATTATCTTTCCAACGAGTACCATAGTTCTATATAAAAAACGGAGAAAAAAAATAACTATTTTTTTGTGGGGTTTCGTTCATACAGGAAAAAAAACACAAAGTGTTCAGATTATTCATTAATAATTTTTTTCTTTTAAACCAGGTTCTTATCTACGATGTTAAAATTTAGCTCAATCGCCATGCTTTCATTGGAATTTTACTCTTTTAAAGATGCATAGGTATACTTCATCAAGAGAAGCTAGGAGAAAGAATCACGCAACACTGCAACACATGGTGTCACCTTATAGCAAGGTTATTTTTTTATTTATTTAATTACAAGGGTAATAATTATTACTATTAGTATTATTAGAATTGTTATATTTTTCAATCTCGAGACGCTCCCGAGATAAAAGCTAGTAAAACATAAGACTATATAGAGATCTAGTAGTATATATATAAACAACTTAGCAAAGTGTAATTCGAACTTATTGAATTTACCCTAGTTATGTGTATTCCAAGTTACATTGCCATTACATGAATGTATAATCAACCGAGTCAACTTAAAAAAGTCTAAATCATTCATCTTAAATCAGTCGAGTCAATCTAAAAAAATGTAATAAAAAATTATTAATTACTTTGTTTTTAATACATATTTAATATTCTTGACCGATTTTGACCAAAGTAATTAATGATTTTTTATTTTTAAAAAATAAAACTAAAAATCTTATAAATTACATGGACGTGCCATGTGGCACAACATGGAGGTGTTTAGATTGAATGTTAAATGTGGGAGTGCCATGTGTACGTAGGGAGGTTTTGTTTATTAGATGTTAGATAATATATTTTTAAAAGGAAAAAAAAGACAAACAATAATAATTGCTGAGTGGATTTTTTTTTAAATTAATTTATCTGTTACGCATGTAAAAAGGATGTTGTTTAGTGTTGCACAATAAATTTATTTATTTTCTAAAAACATTCCTACGACGCTTTTTTGGTTTTTTTCTCAAGCACATAAAAATATTTATATTAAATGCCCATTTTTCTTTACGAAAAATTAGTTTGTTACATAGATAATATTAAAACAAAAATGACTTTCCCTTTTAATAATGCCCTATATTGCATGCCTACATATGTAATATTAAAACAAAAATAAATAGCATATGAGCATGTCGTTGGGTAAATATTAATAGACTAAGTGGACATCACCAATGCATGGAGGTTACTGCTTGTTGGTGTTTAAGCTATACGGGTCACAGGATAAAGGGAACGTGAAGAGACACGTGGTAGCCGTGTTAGCAATGGGGGCTTTTCTCTCCAAATTTAAAAATTCCACAGCGTGGTGGGGGTGATGGAGGGGCGTTTTTGGTTAACTTTTTTCTTTTTATCTTTCTTTTAAAACCAAACCTTACCATCACCGCCCATGAAACCTTGCTTCGTTGTCACCGTCGCCACCAACCTCCCCATCACCATATATTGAAACCCTACAACAACAACCATCTCCTCCATCACCATCGAAGATAGACCCTGTTGCCACCAATCTCCGCTATTATTGTCGCCACCATAGCTGCACCCACCTCCACCTTGAACACTATCATAACCGCCCAGCCTAACAAGACCCACAAAAAACCTTAAACTTGGCTATTATTTTTTCCAACCAATCAATCACTGCCACGTCATCACCCTCCATGCGTCCATGCTGGTGGGAAGTCCCACTCCTGCCCCACGCCGATTCCACGCTCAATATCAGGGTGGTGTTGGTGTGAAGGGGCTCCAACCCCCCCCCCCCCCAATTATAAGCATTAGAGGCAACTCTTTTAGCGGCGACTTCCAAAAAGTCGCTGCTAAAGGTCTTAATCCAAGTTTTTTACACGTGAAAAATATGGACCATTGCTATTTGAAGCGACATCTGAGGGCAATAGTGACGACATATGTCGCCCCTATTTGCCCTATTTCTTTGTAGTGCCCCCTCTCTCACGTCCCATATTGTATGGTCTTAATTAGAATTCCACTAAGCAAATTGTAACGGAGGGTGGGTCGCTCTCTCACAAACATGTATAATACATATGCATATAAGTCTGTGTTAATATTATTATAGATTTTTTTAAAACAATGTTTCAAAATGGACGTAGTATTGGAGAGCAAATAAATGTGCTCGAATTCTCAAAACACGGATAAACAATTTATGTAGCTGATGTGACGCATATGAACATGAATGCTTTTGAAAGTTAATGTATTGGAGATGCCCTTAGGTATGTATTTTAGTGACCCACAATTTCCATATTCATACTAAATAAATGAAGGCTTAAACCACAAACAATTTGGGACGATGCAAGACGGATAGGGCATAGGAGCAACCATAATCTTCTTCCACCCACGATTGCACTCGCAATGATACGATAATCGGTTGTGACCACCCGCCACACACCGCCCTTCTCCACACCCCAAAATCTGGCATGCATAATCTGCTTAACTATCAAAAGTTTGTTAGATGCTCAAATAAAAAATTTGAATGCATAAATTAGATTTGAATGGATCACTAGTTTACGTGCCTTGAAGTGTGTAGGAAAATAAGCACACGTATACAAGAAGAGGAATATGATATTGAGTGAAAGCCATTGTTGTAGTTGGATCCGGGTATGGTTAAAGTAAAGGCTACAAAGCTTTAATAATCGAAGATTCTGATAGCGGATAGTTAATTAGATACGACATTTAATAAACCAAATTAATGGGAAAAACCCAAGCCTCGTAGAACATATACCTATAAGAAGCTTCTTAAGGAAATTGGAAGCAAAATGCAATTTATCTGGAGGTTCATTCATTAATACTATTGGTATTAATACTATTGGTATGTTTGGCAAAACTAGCTGGTGAGTGATAGCTAGTGGCTAGTAGCTAGTAGCTGAAAACTTTTTAAATATATTTTGGTGTTTGGTAGAGCAGTTGAAGTTTTTAATAAAATGTATAAAATGACCAAAATGGGCATAATTAAAAGTTTATAAACAAGGTTTTTATTTTGTTTTGTTTTTAAAATAGAATGGGCATTTGTTTCATTTACTAATTAAAAGCTTGTATCTAGTAGAGCTTTTTCTTAAAAGCTAGTACTAGTAGCTTTTCACTATAGAGCTTTTTCTCTAACCTAAAAGCTTTCAGCTCCTTCAACCAAACAAGGATTTTTATTGAGTATGAGCTATTTTTTAAAGAGGAAATGGAATTAAATAATACCAACTTTGGGGGGTTGGAAAGGAATAATCCCAACTTGAAACTTGTATGATAGCAGTCCCAACTTGTCAATGTTTTTATTTTGTGGGTCCCAAACTAACCGGGGTTAGTTTTTTAACAGACCCATTTAATTTTCTGGCAAAAATGTAATTTTTAAAAGATCAAGGACCATTTTGCTATTAATCAAACTTTTTAAACAAAGCCATATTCTTCTCCGGTGAGCTCTTCTCCTCCGGCGACCACCTCCGGTGAGCTCTTCTCCGACGATTATAAATGGAAGCTCGTACTGCTTCAAGTTTACTTGACAACACTCGTTAACAAGGTCAATCTTTCCACAGTTAGCAAGAATCTTGGATGTGTTGACTATTTTTTCAAGCCCATCAACATCTTTGACCGGGCAAGAAGCTTCTGTTATGTTTGATGGACCAATTGCGCATATCTGTTGCAAACTGTTATTTGCACCTTGGCCCATGAGAATTCACTCATAGTCTGAAAGGCAGTGTTTAGCTAGAGTCGTCGAATTTACAGAAAGGCTTTTGGTTTTTCAATGGATTGACCGATAAGAATCACTAAAGTTGCTTCAAATTGTCGGAGAGGTGGTCGGGACCGGAGGAGTGAAGGTGGTAGGTTGTTGGTGTGGGTTTATGATTTGTCGAAGAGGTGGTCGGGACCGGAGGAGTGAATGTGGTAGGTTGTTGGTTTCGTTTGGTCGCCGGAGAAGAAGAGCTTGCCGGAAGTGGTCGCCGAAGAAGGAGGGTGGTCACCGGAGGAGAAGAGCTCGTCGGAGGTGGTCACCGGATGTGAAGAGCTTGTCGGAAGTGGTCGCCGAAGAAGAAGAGCTCGCCGGAGAAGGAGGGTGGTCACCGGAGGAGAAGAGCTCGCCGGAGTAGAAGATGGGTTTGTTTAAAAAGTTTGATTAATGGCAGAAATGGTCCTTGATCTTTTAAAAATTACATTTTTAGCCAGAAAACTAACTGGGTATGTTAAGAACTAACCCCGGTTAGTTTGGGACCAAGAAAATAAAAACATTGACAAGTTGGGACTGTTATCATAGAAGTTTCAATTTGGGATTATTTCCTTCCAACCCCCTAAAGTTGGGATTATTTAATTCCATTTCCCCTTTAAAAAATAGCTCATACTCAATAAAAATCCTTGTTTGGTTGAAGGAGCTGAAAGCTTTTAGGTTAGAGAAAAAGCTCTATAGTGAAAAGCTACTAGTACTAGCTTTTAAGAAAAAGCTCTACTAGATACAAGCTTTTAATGTGTGGTCGTGATTATCGGCTTTTCGTTTCTTGGGATTTGCAGAAGTGGTGGCGGCCTTAGCTGAAACCATTTTAGATGGTCCTGCAGTAGTGGTAGTTTTCTCAGCAATCGCCTTCATTCCTTTCCTAACCAGGTTCCCTTTTCTCACATGTTTGTCTATCAATGAGGCTGCAAGTTGGATGGCTTCTTCCACCGTAGTGGACTAGTGGGCTTGCTTCCAGTGACTACATCTTGAATCAGGTCAGGTCAGGTATTCCTTCAATGTACTTCTCGATTATTCGAGAGCATGGAGAATACTTTTATTAACAGCGAATGTCCTGACGAACTTCGCGTTCGCTATACCACCAATGTCCTCCAAAAGGGGGCATTGATATCAGAGCCATTCCTGTGCCGTTCGCGATGGTAGGTGCATACCTCATCAGGGACGATGAGACTCTAATAGGGGGTGAATGTGACACACTAGGAAAATCCCGCATCGGCTGTGGCCAGGAGAGATCCATGGTTCATATGTAATCCAATGTCTTTTAAATCATCAACGGGTTTTGGGGCTTAATGTCAGTGGATGAGAGGAGAACTCCACAGCTAAGCGTGCTCAGGTGACAGTAGTATCAGGATGGGTGACCTCCTGGGAAGTCTCCACCGGGGCAACCAAAAACAAATCCGTGAGCTCTGGATGGGCAACCCATCGGAGCAAAGCAGACAATATTGGTGGTGAGAGGTGCCGGATGTTACATTTGGCTAGTGAACTTCCCAATGAAGTTGCTTCAACGAATGCCATGATTCGTCCCTGCATAGTTATCTGTATTTGTTGTTAAGTTTTATTATTATTATTATTATTATTATTATTATTATTATTATTATTATTATTAATTCGGGATTAGTAATAGTATAAACATTAATCATAGTCATGTGTTACCTTCGCTGTGCAAGTTTGGAGCCCACCAGTATTTCATCCAGACCCACCTTGATCAGGATGTGACAATTAAAGTGCAGAGCCAAAGTGTAAAATTGCAGGAAAAGATTAAAGAAAATGTACAATATCCAAGCATCGAAAATTGAGATATATATATATATATATGTATATATATATATATATATGGCAATTCTAAATTGTAAACCATGTTAAGATGAGGAAACTTAGAAAACACATTCATATGGATGTGATTAAGCCATGTAGGTGACTTTTGAAAATGATGCTAAGGTTATTTTTAGTATTTTTGAATTGTTATTGACAAGAAACTAAAAGTCTATATCTCTCTCTTTAAAATCTACTGCCCTCTCTTTCTCTCTCATTCCAAAACACACTAGCTCATACAATCAAAAGACTCTCTCTCTCTCTCTCTCTCTCTCTCTCTCTCTCTCTCTCTCCCTCTCTCTTTAGTTTATTAAACTTTATATGTGCAGATTAAAAGAAAATTAGGATATTGTAGCTGAATCTCTTCCAACAAGCATTTCCTCTAGAAGAAAATCCAACTGTATCTCAATAAGAGGGGCCACACTGGTCTTACGTTCTCCTAGGGGAATATCATTTTTATTAACAGTGCCATCAAGAAGACTTTCCCATTCACCACCATCGGATGCATTTAGTAACAGTTCTTGTTCTTGGTGATTATTTTGGTTGGATGTAAGGTGGGAGCCTTTTGACCCATTCTTCCTGATCTGTAAAGGCGGAACAAATCTGTAACTTTTTTGTTGTTTTAAACGTTTTTGGTGGTGCTTAGTTTGTCGTTGTTTGTACTTCCGGATGATTTTGATGGTGTTGTTCGAAGAAGAAGAAGACGCCATCGTTGTTCGTTTATCTTTTTTTTTGTTTATCTAAGTTTGTTTGCATCTAAAAACATATGTTTTCTGTTATTTGGATTTATAATTTGAATTTTTAGTGAGATAAGTTTGTGAAAACATATATTTTTGTTGTTTAGTAATAATTTATTATATTTTTTGATGAGATAAGTTGTGAAAACATATGTTTTTGTTGTTGGGTTATAATTTATCATATGTTTTTTGGTGAGTTAAGTTGTGGAAACATATGTTTTTGTTTTTTGGGTTATAATTTATTATATGTTTTTAGCGAGATAAGTTTGTGAAAACATATGTTTTTGTTGTTGGGTTATATTTAAAATATAAAATATATGTTTTCAATGAGAGGACTTTGTAAAATTTAAAAGAAAAAAAAACATGTTTTTATTTCGAAAATTGATGATTAGTTGTATTCAAAAGAAAAAAACATAGGTTTTATTTTGAAAAAGTGTGGCTGGTCGTAAAGAGAGGAGAGATAATATTGTAAAAGTAATAGAGCGAGTGTGTTAATTTTTACCATAATGTCATTTTCTATTATTTTATCCACTACATGTACCTTTTGTCTATACCATTTTTTGAATAAAATAATCAATTAATTACAACCCTTGGATCATCAAGATCAAGGGTGGTAAGGGTGGTTTTCTTGGTTTTCTTAAGTAGGGAGGGTTTTTTAAATTATCCTTCCCATATATATATATATATATATATATATATATATAATACTCCTTACTCGAAGATGGTGCATGCAATGAGCTCACTAAGATCTCATCAAAGGAAAACGTGGCCTTGGTGAGCTTGCCCAAAACTACATGCACTATGAGCTTGCCTAAAGGTACAACGTTTTCCGGCACCATAATGTAACAATACATTGTAACTAGGTAATTTTACATGCATATCCTAAAACTAAGAAACTTATTAGTGTATTTGTAGTATATAGGTATATAACTGTTGGTCCTAGAAATATCAGCCTCACTTTGAATCAAATGGCAATGTGATTTCAACAATATATAATCAATGTGTGGAATATGAAATCAAACTTTCAGAAACAATAGAAGACACGAGTTTTTAAGAAGTTTTGATTTTTATATAATGACCACCTTTTAACAAGGATCACCTTTGACTTTACAAATGAATGACTTAAAAGAATTCGTATGGTTGTTGTGAATATGGTGTGGAGTATGTATAAAAGATATATCTATGAAGAACAAATGTTTTCTTTGTATATCACACACTTTCACATTCACACTTGGCACTCTTCTTCGACGTATAATGTCTTCTATTTATAGAAAAGAGTTGACCCAAGTTGATGAATAAACAATTGGTTTATCATCAACTTCTAGTTTTGCAGGTTGAAAAGGGAAAAAAAGTCTTGCAAGAATGATTAGGGTCAAGTTGCATGCTTTTTAACTTTCTCACTTGTCAAGATTCTAGATTTCTTCCTAGAAATTTGAAGTCTTTATCTAGGATTGATGCACTTAGTCAATATCAGAGTCTGTCCCAGAAATCTGGTTCCTTTGTCCCAGATTTCAGTCTTATTTCCCAGATTTCATCAGATAGGAATTGTATTTGTCTTCTATTGTCTGTGTCTTCAAAGAGAACTTGTTCTTGAATCTTTTCTAATATTTATCTCTTCATCTGGAACTTTTTCTAAATATTCTTCACTTTGTTTAGCTCTGATTCCTAGCTTCAGTTTTTTTCAACACTTAATGTTTTCTCATTTAGGTTCTAATAATAATAATAATATGTCACCTTACTGTATGATAAGTTTGCAATGAAAATAACATTCTATTAATTTAGAATAAGACAGTTTATCTCCACTATAATCAAATATTTTTTATTCCATCACTTAATAAAATAAATGAGAATAGTTCATACAAAATGTCTAAGTGTTATTCACGAATTAACTTAGTTTTTATTTGAGATCATGTTCTTTCTTACTACACAACGGAGTTTATCTCTTCTGAAAGTTAAAGGCTTTGATACAATAAGCAAATATGACGGCAAAACCGATCACTAATCCCACATGAACACCAGCCACGGCTCCAAGGAAGCTATGCTTAAATCCAAAATATCGACGCAGGTAACCTTTCACTGTCTCCCCGTCAATAAGCATATCATCATAATCCCCAAACTGTGAAGCGATCTGACCATACAATGTCCATGCCATTGGATTTCCCCAGTAGTACCATCTCCACCATTTAGGAATTTTCTTTGAACACAAAGTTGAACACATTATTATAATAACTTCATGTATCTAGTTTGATTAAATGTTTATGTATAAGTAACTTAGTAACTTACAGGTCTTGGTATTATGAATCCAGAGAACAGATTCCAGAGTCCATAAAATGCAGCAGCAATGATGGCAGCAATGTCAGCATTGGGAGTAACTGCAACTGTCACCATTCCGTAGAATGTCATGAAGAGCAAGCAACAAAGCATGAAATACAAGAACCAAAAGAATTTTTCGGCTGTCCAATCAAATCCTATCATTGCATACACTATAAGACCGTATACTACGGTTTGCATGAACACGTATGGTATTTCCACCAACACCTGTGAAACAGACAGTATATAATCTTAAGTTTCATATGATCCAATCAATGAAATGTTGTAACACAACAAGTACAAGAAAAAAATTGTAAGAAACATGCAAACGTCTAACGTGTGTGCTTCATAGTGAGATTAGAATGAGACGTTTAAACGCCTTTTATGTTGTTGGTAATTTTCTAAACTCATGTCACGATTCGGTGAACTTGGGTGGAGGGATCATTGTTGACAAGTATGTCATAGTTGGCTTAGTTTCCTAATTATATTATAACTATTTATGGTAATGTATTAGCAGCCAAGTTAGGGTTAGTCTATGTAAACTGTCAACATATCCCATAACACACGCCTTTCAATCCTCTCTTCTCCTTTATTCCATCCTAGTCAATCTCCCACTTTACTACCATTTAGTGTGATTTGTATCTTTTTAGTAAAGAGAGTTATTCTCTCATTCTTTGTTGTAACATCTTCTTGTATTTAAATTTGTACCATGATCAATAGAAATTATCAAGGTTTTACCATTATCACATGGTATCAGCCAGCCAAGATCAAACCCTTTTTCTCTAAAAATCGCTGACCTTCTGTCCATTTCTGTTTCTTTCAGCCAAGACCTCATACTTTTGTTTTCTACTTTTTTTTTCTTCTTTTCTTCCAGTCGACCTTTTTCTTGTTCTGTTTCTACAAACTGGTTACTCCAAATGGCTATAAACAATCCATCCGACCTCTCCTCCATCCCTCTCCATTCCCTTAGCCATCTCATTAACATTAACTTGAACTCCACCAACTATCTCCCATGGGAGAAACAAATTACACCGGTTTTGGCCTATCTCAATTTACTCGAACATGTAAATGGTTCGACCACTTCCCCACCAGAAAAAATAACTACCGAAAATCAAACCTCGGACATTTCCGCATACCTTTCTTGGAAAGCTAATGATCAAAAGGTCCTTCTTTTGATAAATTCCACACTTCAAAAAGGAGACACCTCCGTGTCCGAGTTTGGTCGAAAATTCAAATCCCTATCCGACCAACTAACCGCTATTGGGCATCCCATAAGTGATGAGGATAAGCGTCATTGGTTCCTTTGTGGACTAGGCGCCTCCTTTGAAAACTTCTCCACATCTTAACGAACCATCCATCCCGCACCTTCTTTTCGTGATCTCTTAGTCAATGCTAAAAACCAAGAAATGTTTGTCAAAAATCTCCACGGGTCTCAACCTTCCCAAGTCGCTTTCTACGTGAATCAAACCAAAAATCATACCGGCTCATCCCGTGGAAGAGGACGACACTCAAACAATAATCGTGGTCGCATCGGTTCTTACACCATACGACCACCATTATGTCAATTATGCGTAAAAGAGGGGCACTACGCCACTACTTGTCCAAATCTTGGTTCTTTTGCTAAAAAATCTCTAGATGTCAATCTAGCCGATGCCTTCCTTGCTCAATGCAACGTTGCAACGGACATTCCGGATTGGACTGCCGATTCAGGTGCTACCACACATATGCTTCCTACTATTTTTGGTCTAACTGATTCAAAACCTCAAACCAAAAATATTCGAGTCACATTTGGTAACAGGGAATCATTACCCGTAACCCACATTGGAACAACTAATTTAAATAATTCCATTTCATTAAAAAATGTGTTAGTTGTTCCAAACCTCACAAAAAAATCTACTTTCAATTAGTAGATTAACAAATGACTCGCCGGTTGATGTTTTGTTTTCTAATGATTATTTTCATATTTAGGACCGAAAAACATTGGAAGTTCTAGCGAGAGGCGCATGTGAAAACGGCTTCTATGTCCTCACTCAAAGTCATAAGTCCCTTGTTGCCGCGCTTTCTGCTACGCACCTTCGTGCTTCTTTCAATAAATGGCACAGTCACCTTGGCCATGTCTCTTTTGATACAATTTCTAATTTAAATAGACGTGGACATGTTTTCGTTACATCTTTGTTACCCAAACCGGGTCTATGCAATTCTTGCGAATTATCAAAAGCTAAGCATTTACCATTTACTGAAAATTCTAAACGCGCACAACATGTTTTAGATCTCATTCATTGCGATCTATAGGGACCCGTCCCCGTCCCATCTACCGATGGTTACCGATACTATGTCATATTTATAGATGATTATTCTCGGTTCACTTAGTTTTATCCATTAAAGGCAAAATTGGATTTCTACAATGTTCTCAGAACCTTTTTACCTTTTGTACAAAACCAATTTTCAACAACCATCAAAATTTTCCAAAGCGATGATGGAACCGAATTTCCAAATAATCAAGTGCAAAATATCTTTAAACAAAATGGCATACATCATCGGTTATCATGTTCTCACACACCCGAACAAAATGGGCGTGCGGAACGCAAACACCGTCACATAACCGAAACTGGATTAGCCATGATGTTCAATGCTCATGCTCCACCCAATTTTTGGTTTGATGCTTTTTCCTCCGCGACCTTCATCATAAATCGCCTCCCCACACCCATTTTAAACAACAAATCTCCTTTTGAAATCCTTTTTCATTAACCACCCACCTATTCAAATCTTCGTGTTTTTGGTTGTCGTGTATACCCATATCTTCGTGACTATGCAAAAAATAAACTACTTCCTAGAAGTACACCTTACATATTCATCGGTTATAGTCCACATTACAAAGGCTTTCGTTGTCTTGACACCACAACCGGACGGGTATACACCACACGACACGCTAGATTTGATGAGGAAAATTTACCATTTAAATCCTCCTCAACATCTTCGGATGTTACAAACTTACCTATTACCAACTTTGATGACCATTTACCCTCACCCTCACAAAACAGCCCACAACACCAAGACAAACCCAACACTCTCGGCCCATCTCTCACAAACAAAAACAACACAACCTCACCAACAACTCACCCACACCCTTCTGCTTATGATGAACCCTCCTTTTTCCCTTCCACAACTGGCCCAAATCCTCACAACCAACATAATTCCATCGGCCCATTTTCACCTCACCCTTCTAGCCCAACAACGACTCCTCACCTTTCAAACCAAACCGAACCTTCCTCACCAGCCCACTCTTCCAGCCCAACTCCCTCCACTCCTCATAGCCCACCCACACCACCTTATTCAAGCCCAATACAATTGTCAAGCCCGTTTACCACTCTTCCGCATCAACCCGACACCTCTAGTTCGGATTCTTCCAACTCATCTTCATACCACCCGCCTCATAACACTCATCCCATGGTCACTCGAGCAAAAGATAGCATTTTCAAACCAAAAACCTTTGTAAATCATAATTCCTTTTTCTCATCGCATGTTCCCAAGGGAATAAAAACGACTCTTAAACACCCAAAAAGGATTCAAGCCATGAACGAGGAATTTAATGCCTTGCGTACAAACAACACATGGCATCTCGTTCCTCGCCCGTCACGCACCAACATCATTGGCTCCAAATGGATTTATAGGATCAAATATAAATCCGACGGCTCTCTTGATCGCTACAAAGCCCATCTTGTAGCTCAAGGCTTCACTCAAATACCGGGACTCGGTTTCTCAAATACCTTTAGTCCGGTACTCATATCCGCTACCATCCGTGCTGTTCTAAGTTTTGTCACAATCAACAAGTGGAAACTACGTCAGTTAGATGTAAATAATACTTTCCTAAATGGTCACTTAATCGAAACAATTTTTATGGAACAACCTCCTGGTTTTGAAGATCTAAACAAACCCAATCATGTGTGCAAACTCAATCGTGCTCTCTATGGTCTAAAACAAGCACCTCGTGCTTGGTTTCAACGCCTAAGAAACTTCTTGCTTACTCTCGGATTTGAAAATAGTAGATCCGACCCTTCTCTATTCACCTACCAACGCCATGGTATTTTTAATGTATCTCCTTGTTTATGTAGACGATATCATTATCACCGGTAATAATGACACCTTTATTACAAATTTCACCACATGTCTTGGCAAGGAATTCAAAATTAAAGACCTTGGATTGCTTCAATTTTTTCTCGGCTTGGAGGTGACGCACACTAACTCGGATTTATTCCTAAATCAATCCAAATATGCCCATGACATATTAACTAGAGCCGGTCTTCTTGATTCCAAACTTGTTGCTACTCCTCTCACATCTAAAGATGTGTTCCATTCCCAAGGTCATCCCTTTCATTATCCTACTCTTTATCTTTCTCTTGTCGGTGCCCTTCAGTACCTCACTATCACTCAACCCGACCTTTCCTATGTCTTCAACCAAGCCAGTCAATTCCTTCAACAACCCACCACCACCCATTTTCAGTTGGTCAAGCGAATTTTTAGATATGTTAAAGGGACTTTGACTCATGGTTTACATTTTGATAGACCTCCTAACACTACTTTGCTAGGTTTTTCAGATGCAGATTGGGCTCGATCATAGTTGCAAAAGTCGTCCGAGTTGACCGAGTACTCGCCGAGTACTCGCTACAGGGCGGGTCACCGAGTATAGCCGAGTTGACCGAATATTCCGAGTACTCCCCGCATAGGCCGATTCGATCCTCGAGTACTCGCCCGACTAGGCCGAGTACTCGCAACTCCCCAGTCGGCCGAGTTGGTAGCGCCTAGCGAGTTCTGCAACCATGGGCTCGATGTATCGACGCTAGAAGATCCACCTATGGCTAATGTATCTACTTAGGTGGAAACTTGGTATCTTGGAGTGCAAAGAAGCAGCCTACAGTCTCCCAGTCCAGTTGTGAATCCGAATATAGAGCTATGGCAAACACGGCAGCAGAAATCATTTGGCTCACAAATCTCCTACGGAAGTTAAAGCTTTACCACCAGGACGTTCGACATTATTATGTGCTAACAAGAGTGCTTTGTTCCTAAATCAAAATCCGATCTCTCACAAAAGAGCAAAGCACATCGATATAGACTATCATTTCGTTCGGGAACTAGTTGCCGCAGGTCGTCTTCACACCAAGTTTATCTCCACCGACAAGCAAGTTGCGGATATCTTTACAAAAAGTCTTCCAAAACCTTTATTTGAGCGGTTTCGCACAATGCTTCGTCTAGGCCAACCGCCATCTCGCATTGACGGGGGGTGTCAACATATCCCATAACACATGCCTTTCAATTCTCTCTTCTCCTTTATTCCTTCCTAGTCAATCTCCCACTTTACTACCATTTAGTGTGAGTTGTATCTTTTTAGTAAAGAGAGATATTCTCTCAAGTTAGGGTTTGACATTATTAAAAGGGAAAACCCGAGTCATGGTTTGAGAAATTGTAGTTGAGTAATATTTCTCAATTATAATATTGGAGAGTTATTCCAAAACGTGTCCATGTTCGTCTTGATCGATTTTTGGACTTGATAAGTCTTGGTTCCTAAATACTAAGGGGCTGTTTGGTAGCCTCTTAATCAGCCTCTTAACCATTCAGGTCTGAATCATTCAGCATTCAGACTGTTTGTTTCAGCATCTGAATGAATTACTTAAGTGCTGAACCATTAACCTAATAAGGGATGTTGAATGATTCAGCTCTTAACCATTCAGAGCCTCTTAACCATTCAGACCATCTTAATGATTCAGCACTTAATCAACCAAACAGCCCCTAAGAGTATTGGATTTCAACTATCAGCAATTGGCCACCACCAGTCTTAACTAACAAAATATGTGCTAGTAGTCTCATCTTTTGTATTATGTTATTTATAGGCTGTTGGTGGCAAATATATTAAAAGATGGGACCGCAACATTTATTTTGTTAGTTGGGACTGGTGGCAGACAATTGCTGATGAGATTATTTAAATCTAATACTTCTAAATACTAATACCTTCTATCATGTATTCGTGGCTTCATGCTTAAATTAGGTTATTATGATCGCTTTCTCTTTTAGTTTAGTGTGTTACAAATGGTATTAGAGCAACGACACCTTAAAGAGCGATGAGTTGTAGTCTGTAGACTCCAACATCCCCTCGTGTGTTGATTTTGGATTGCTCATGTGTGACAAGGATACTAGGATTTTAGTGGACATGGTAGCAACTAATATCATACCGATAGAAAATGAGATATTTAAAACCTTTTAAACCTTCATGTGTAGCCTTTTAATAACACCCACTTTGATTTTATAAGTTGATTTTGGGTTAACTTGTTGGTATATGGCCTGTTGTTTTACAAATGTTCAGGAGTCATTGAGGAGCAATAATTTAGAGACTAGTGAATCTCCTCTTGCCTTGCTTCTCATTGTGTATCTAATGTTGATGTCAAAGAGCATGTAATAATCCATTTAACACCCAAAGGAGAATGAGAATGAGAATGAGAATGAAGTATATATAAACACATTATAAGTCTTGATTTTATGCTTCAACCATTCAACCATTAGACTAACCTATTCCTTTGTGTTGGCATGTTACGGTTAGGAAGCCTACAAAATAACTTTGATAGGCCATCGACATATGGGCTAATGCTTTTGTCAGTTGACCAAACCATCTTACTAGATTTAATGGGTTCGTGAGTTTCATGATCTTTTAATACGCAATATCTTGAAATATTTGTTTAACAAGCCAAAAGTAAGAACATACTAAGAAATACAAATTTACTACCAAGCTCTAATGTGTGGTGTTTTAACTTTGTAGTTGGTATAGAAAATATAGTAGTCATACAACTTACCTGAGCAACAGCATATGGCAATGCAGAATACATTCCAGCAGCTCGTTCTCTATAAAACACAGTTCGTTCAATGTCCACAACAGGTTGCACAGCAGATGCGTTTTGGACTCCTAAAAATATAACTGAAGTATAAAGCGCCCCCATAGAATTACTCAAATCTTGGGTGGTGTCCCTAAAATATATAGCATGTATAAGTGTTGCAAATCGAATTACGAAATAAAAAGTTGTAATCCATAATGCATTGTTTTATTTATTATCACCTCTTTTTACCAAGATCCCAGAAAGCAGATCCAAAGAAGAGTGCAATGAAAGTGGTGAAGCCAAAACGAACAGCGGTATAAGGAGAGTTTCTCCAATACGATGTTCGTTGTTTCCATAGACAAGCTTGACACTGAGTGAAGAATGACCTCGAATATTGAGTTGGGAAATGAAGATCGCTTGTACCAGGACGTGGTTGACTTAGCTCAGCGATAAGTTCTTTGTTTCTCCTGTGATTTTGTTTTACCAAAAACTTAGCAAGAAATAAACTAGTAATAATGAGGATATGAGTGAATGCAATTAACCACTACTCACGTATAAAGTTCTGAGTTCTTGTAGATTTCAGTGAAATCAACTCCGAGAGCTTGCTCTTGTGAAGAAGTAGTGACTTCTAGCATCCAAGTTGCAGGGTTATATCCCGTTGTAATTTTACTTACACCTTCAATTGCCTATTTCAAAAAAAGAAATATAGCCAGGTTTAATTTACTACACAAAAGATAAACTAGACTATTATATATAATAGTATAGAGAATTTGATCAGGAAAGTCATACTTACAGTTGATTTATAAAGGTGTATTTTTATACAAAACTACTTTGACTAATTCTACACCTAAGGTTTGAATGAATAAATAGTAATTATTAAGTGGACTTTTCATTGACCTTACTATCGACTTAACCATTGACTATGACATTTCCTTAATAAATTCGGGAAAGTCACCAAAATGGACAGTTGACTAACAAAAAAGTTAAAATAAACATATGATGCGTCTATACATTAGGGACCGACCATTATTTGCGTCTACCACTTATATGATTACACTTGTAAAGTTATCAGACGGCTTGATTTTTCATGTCCAAGCGTCTATACTTTAGACTCGAGGCCGTTATTTAGACGCATAAGGTCGCAACCTTGTTCTTAGACGCCATTAATTTTAAGGTTGGGCCTTATGCGTCTAAATAACAGTATCAAGTCGCAGAGACCTTAAATAAGGCGTCTAATAACTTTACACGTGTAATAATCTAATGTTAGACACTAATAGTGTTGGTCCCTAATGGATAGACGCGTCATGTTCTCATTTTGGCTTTTTGTATTGGTCAATTGCTCATTCTCGTGATTTTCCCTAATAAATATTAGGTTTTGTTTTGTTTTCATCCTAGATACTTAAAACCATGAACTTCCTTCAATCCTACTCAATCTTATGGAATTTCACTCTTTTGTGTTAAGTCTAAAATTTCAAATTTGTATGCCAAAATCCAAAAGGTAGTAAGTATTACACAATCATGTAGGTAAAGAAGGTATTACAAGATACTAAAAATTTCTTGAAACATGACAGAAATCTAAAATATATGTAAAACTTTTCGTCTAGCCTATACTTAAATCATATACGATTGTGTTACCTCAAAGTATTTGATCAAATCGCAAGATTCTCGACCAACAGGTCCAACATATATCTCTTTCCCTCCTCTTTTCATTAAGAAACAACTACACAACATGTTTTGAATAAATTATAAGTTAATATCCCATATAAACAATCAATGAAGACAACATGCTTATGACAGTTTACTCGTAATGTACCTCGTCAAAAGCTTCAAAAATATCAATGCTAGGTTGATGAATGGTGCACACAACTGTCCGTCCCGTGTCAACCGTGTTCCTAATAGTTCTCATTACAATTGCAGCAGCTCTAGCATCTAGACCCGAAGTTGGCTCATCCATAAATATTATAGACGGATTGGCCACAAGTTCAACTGCTATTGTTAATCTTTTTCGTTGTTCAGTTGATAGCCCGTTGACTCCGGGCAACCCGACCAGTGCATTCCTTATTGGGTTCAATTCCACAAGATTCATCACCTCATCAACAAACAACTGTACATATTGAACCTTATTATACTTTACTGAAACAAGAATAAGCAAAAAATGTGTACTACATTAAATAATACACCGACCTTTCTAGCCTTTTCATCGACATCTGCCGGCAACCGTAGCCAAGCTGAGTAGATTAAGGATTCGTAAACAGTAACATGAGGAGAATGGATATCATTTTGTTCACAATATCCAGAAATTCGAGCAAATGTTTCTTGTTTCTTTGGGTACCCAGAGATCCGAACGTCACCCTCTATGAGCCCACCAGTTTTTCTACCCGCGAGTACATCCATCAAAGTAGTTTTACCGGCCCCACTAACCCCATAAGCGCTGTAAGAACACCAGGCCGAAAAGATCCACTCAAGTTCTTAAGTAGCACCAATCTCTCATCAGTAACACCTTGTTCTTTCATTTCCTAGAAATTTTGTCATAACTTAAGATTGCTTTACGGTTTACTGTTGTATTACATGATCACAATACAAAAGGCATGCAATTTGCACCTTTTTTTCTTCAAGGCTTTGAGAGATGTAAATTTTGTTAAACTTTTAGAATGTGCTAAACATGTTAATAATAAGCACATAAATAGCTAGCTTTATAATAATTTTTACAGTTTTTTTTTTTTTTTTTACAGTTATATATTTAAAATTTCTTATCCCAAACTTATATACATGCAAATTGGATGTCTTTACATGATTTTAATGTTTTCTATAACTTTCATATCAATCAATTGATGCAAACAACTTTTATAAGTGTGTATCACTTGATGAAAATATACATATTTTCTTAAGCAGGGTATAAAAGGGGTGTGTAAATTGTTGGAATTATAAACTAAACTTTATTAGTTATTAGATGTCACACTAGTGACATAATAATTATGTGAAGTCAAGATGGGTATGTGGTTATGGGTGTAGATAATCGGTTATGCAACCACCGCCATCCTAAGGGGTGTGATAGTTGATTGTGTTGGTTCACAAAGTTTATAAATTAAACATGCCATGTAAACATTGACATGTATTGACATGTATGCACCTGGTTCTTATATTATTAACCTCTTTGTAGCATTATCTATGTATTTATCTTGCATCTCAAAATATCACATTACCATTCCCAGAAATAGAAACACATAGTCTGCATCGCTTCTTGCGTCTTATGTTAGAAGACTAAAGTAATAAACTTGATTTATCTTATGTTATTTGTAAATAAACATGTGTTAATTATTGTATCCTAAGTTTAATAGGTGTAGTACCGGTTAATGTAACACACCGGTTAAGAAAAAAAACATATCCTAAGTATGTTAAAGTCTAAGGACGCGTCTGTACATAAGGCACCGGTTCTGTTAGTATAAATAGGCCGGATGTAATCATTTGTATGTGTGGAAAGTTTATGTTTATGTATAATTAACTTTCAAAACAACCCTCTCTCTTTTCCCTCCACATAACTGCTCGCATCACACACCCAAGGCGCACAAACAGAAAGCACTGCAGAATCAGAATTAAACCAAGGACCTGTGCAGCGATTCAATTATCAACATGGCATCAGAGCCCGATCAGAAGAAGTATTATGGTTTATTCGATAGTGAAGAGAAGTCCGATGATGTTCCCGAAGACAAAGGCAAGCGGCCAATGTCTCCATATTATATTGAAGAAGATCGCGTGGATCAAGTCATTCTCAACAAGAAGATTGCAGAATTTAAGAAGGAGTGTATGGACCCTTCGAACATCAACTTCTCCAGATTTCATATCGGATCAGCACCGCAGAAGAAAATAGACAGAAAAGTGCAGTCGCAGAAGGCGCAGAAGGCGCAGAAAGAATTTAATAAGCAAGTATTTGATGCCCCCGAATACCCACACGCGATGTGTTGTGGTAAATGTAAAGAACCCTTCCATTTTAGAAGAAATTGCCCCAAGAAGATAGGCAAAACAGAATTTATGGTGAAAGGCACGGAAGGAAAAGGATGGGATGATGTGTGGCACGCGAGTCTAACAAGAAAAGAACATGGATGTGGTTTTAAGGATCAATTCGCCACATTTAGTAAATCATTTGGAGTAGAAGGCCAACCAAGTGGATATAGAAGAGAGTATTTTAGAGGAAGAGGATCGGTGATAATCACAAGTGGAGGACAAGTACACAAGATCAAGAAGGTATATTATGTTCCTACACTTCGCAAAAATGTTTTAAGTATAGAAAGATTGAATCAAGAAGGCCTAGAAATAGAATTCGATGGTGACACATGTCACATACATAGGCCGATCCTACAAGAGAAAAGAAAGATGATTCTATGCCGAATTTGTGATAGTGAAAGTCACTTCACATTTAAATGCCCCGAAAGAGAAAATATTGTTGAAAAGGATGGAAAAGGACCACTAGAAAGGTTCTCAAACAAACGGGTCAGATTTGAAGGCATCAAAGAATCACTAAGTGTTGAAGACAAAGAAAGGGCTTACATGTTCAAGCAATTTCAAGAATTCTCTATTAATAAGGACAATTATGAAGGCAATATGGAAAGAGGTCCTATCATGTACCCAACCAATGAATCAAGTTTGCAAGATTGCTTGGTTTTCATGGATTTAATTCATGTCACAACAACGGTTGAAAGGTACAAACGCAAGTTTGAATTAGAATTTGAGAAGATTGTTAAATGGTTCATGCAAGATTTTTTAAGGATAAGGGCCGAAGCCCCTATACCACCACGAGACACATCCGGTTATCCGATTAGTTTATTGGATTTGTACACTAAAGTTCAAGTGTTTGGTGGATATGAAAAAGTCACAAAATATGAAAATTGGGCGATTGTTGCAATGAGTATGGGTTATGGAAGAGGTCTACCAAGTTTGGCAAGCAAAGAAGAAATAGCAACAACACTAAGGCTAGTGTATGTCCGATATTTGGAGATGATGGAATGGTACCATCTCAAATACAAAGGCCGCGAGTTAGTTGTCGAAGTCAACAATGAAGAAGGTAGCACAAGTGATGGCAACAAGTGGAAGAATGAAGATATGCCGCCCAAGAAGAGAAGCCGTTCATCATCAAGTGATGAATGAAGAGTTGAAGGAAGGAAAATCAAGTTTAAGGGGGAGAATGTTAGAAGACTAAAGTAATAAACTTGATTTATCTTATGTTATTTGTAAATAAACATGTGTTAATTATTGTATCCTAAGTTTAATAGGTGTAGTACCGGTTAATGTAACACACCGGTTAAGAAAAAAAACATATCCTAAGTATGTTAAAGTCTAAGGACGCGTCTGTACATAAGGCACCGGTTCTGTTAGTATAAATAGGCCGGATGTAATCATTTGTATGTGTGGAAAGTTTATGTTTATGTATAAACTAATTTCAAAACAACCCTCTCTCTTTTCCCTCCACATAACTGCTCGCATCACACACCCAAGGCGCACAAACAGAAAGCACTGCAGAATCAGAATTAAACCAAGGACCTGTGCAGCGATTCAATTATCAACATCTTATACAAACATGTTTAATTCTATTCGACACATAATTCATATTTTGTTGTAGTGTGACTAGTAAGTAAAAAGGTTACCTGTGGCATATCAACGAGTACTTGATATCATCAAATGTAATGGAATGTGGTTCAAATGGAAGTATCATTCCTTTCTTCTTGTTCGCATTTTCTTCATTCTCCGTAGATGATAATACCCCACTGTCATCATCTGTAATATTTGATTGTGTTTTCTCGAACGCTATATTGATCATATCAATGTCACACAATATTTACACCAATATTTTAATAGAAAAATTAAAAATAAAAAATAGGTTCAAAAACTCACAATTGAGAAATGTTAGAGCTAGAACATAACACAAATTCAAGATTAAAATGAAACCAAACAAGGCCGCAACAGCAATCCAGTACCAGTAAGTTTCCGCAAACAATCCTCGGGAATTAACCAGAAATTTCCCTAGTGTTGTATCAAAGAAAGGCTATGGCAAGGAACAAACAATGTCAAGACATAAGTGGAATATTAAAAAATGAAACATTATTTACACATTAAATGATTACCTTTTTAAACTTATGTCCAAGAAATTCATTCACCACTATTCCATTCATAGCATACATCATTGGTGATATCCAATATCCCCAAATCCACCATTTTTTACATCATCTTCAAAATGAAAAAAAAAAAATTACTTTCATGGGTATACTATTAGAAAAGACTAAAAAAATTCAAAAATAATTGGGGAATTGGATTTTAATAATTCAAACTTTGTCTCGTTGGCCGGTAATAATTTGTACTCAAGAAATTCCCCACAACAGTCTCAAATTTCAAAATATTTTCCTACAACGATCTTTTTAACTTTCAAACTCTTTCAGTCTTGAAAATGAGTTTATTTCTCGGTTAACAAAAGCTAATTGGAGGAAAATACTTTGAAAGTTGGGACTTTTGTGGGGAATTTCCTAAGTATAAATTATTTCCGACTAATGAAGCAAAGTTTGGATTATTAAAATTCAATTCCCCAAACTAATTATATATATGTGTATGTCAAACCAAGTTATTACGTCGGTTTATGATGAATCCACCCAATGTAAAGATTAGAAGAAGTGCAAAAGAACCAAATGTGTTTGCCACAATCATATTGCGACCCGAAGCACCAATGAATCGGAACAATGCAGAAGCCATCTGGTTACTCAATGCTAGCAGTAAAAAGTGTTTAAGGAATCTGTAATAGAAAAATGAATTAGTTAATTGTGAAATTATTTGCAAGAAAATTATGGTAAGTAATGGCAAAGAGTCATGGAGGAGCTAGAAACTCTAGAATAATTAAGGATAGTTAATTTTTAAAGTTGCCCCTCTTTTAAAAATTTTATCAAGTACCTCCAGACATTAGGATCAAAGCCTATAACATAGTAAGTTATAATTGTCCATACTCCAGCTTCAAGGAATGAAACAGGAATCTTGACAAACCACGTCGGAAGAGCGTACACCCATGTGGGAAAGAAGAGGAAATCTCGTTGCTTGTAGAATACAGGAAGCTTTGCGATTGTCATTGGAATCTCAGCCATCCCATTGAACATGATCATGGTAACACCAAAGAATAAAGCACCAACATAAAGCCCTCCCTCTTCAATACCACGTCTATGCATCTTAGTTCGGAAGAAAACAGTCATAGCGACAAGTGCCATGACAGTTAGCTGAAATCGAAAATGTTGATCATACTTCAATATACAACTCATCTAGTTCTAGTGGAAATAGATTAATATCCTAATGCAATATTACTTGGAATAGTTTTGAAAATGTAGACAAATGAGTTTCTCTTCATGAGCAAAATTTCTCTATCAAAGCAAGCTTTCAAAAGCTCTGTCGTCTTTAAACCATACTTTTCTGTTGTAAGAGCAGCAGGGTGGCTTTTGCTTTTGTCATACGGGGTTGAAAGATCATCTGCTAGTTTTCTTCCAACATGAAATGATTCGTATGCTTTAGCAAATTCCTTAGCCGTGACAAATCTATATGGTTCTTCTCTTGTCATCCAATATTGTTTTTGATCTTTCTTTGATGTCACCTAACATAATTCCAGAATTACATAGATAAATTTTGCTTCATACATAGCACAGGTCTTGCAATGGGAAGGCCTCGCAAGGCCACGTGTCTAGGCCCAACCGTCATATTCAAATTGCATTGTTTAGTGTTGGACATAATATTTGATTATCCTAAGTTAGATTATTTAGAATGTATTGTTGTTGTATAATATATAGTTGTGGCGGTTATGGTGGTTAAACTGAACCATTGTGTCGGTTCACTAAAGGGTATCATACCCCTTCACTACCTATAAATAGCCTCATACCCCTTCATTTGTATTTATATGATTCAATTATAATATAGCATGTTTATGTAAACTCTCTCTCTATTAAATCTCAACATTTGGGCCTCTTATTTTTATCTCCTCAAAGTTTACAAGGTTTTTACATTTTGAATTAGTTTAGTTTCTGTAGTAACTTTTGCATGAAATTAAGATTTTCTATCTTCCAAGTACTATCTTATCTTAACTAGGTGAACTTTGAGTATACTCAAGTGTTCACATGACTAGTATAAATAAGGGCATCACATATGACCCGTTGTTTGTTTAACGATAAGTAAAATCATAGGACATAGATAATACTTACTTCTTGCAAGAAATCAGCGACGTTTTTCCTCTCTGGGCATTTGAAACCCATAGATTCAAAAAATTCAAGCACGTTTTCACGTGGACCCTCATACACAATCTTGCCATCACTCAAGAGTATAATATCATCAAATAATTCGTACGTCTCTGGCGCAGGCTGAAGAAGAGAAATGAGGGTGGTTCCTTCGAGAATATGAACATATTGTTTTAGGGAATTCACTATTTGGAATGTCGTAGAACTATCCAAACCAGTAGATATCTCGTCCATTAAAAGAACCTTTGAAGGTCCAACTATCATTTCGCCTGTGAAAGTTTACCAAAATAGTATAAAAATGACAAGGAACGGGCCTTTCTCACGTTTCTTTGATTAAACAAAATTACCTGTTGTAACACGTTTTTTTTGTCCACCAGATATACCTCTTATCATTTGATTCCCTACTAAGGTGTCTGCACACACATCTAAGCCCAATATCTGTTCAAAATAATTTATTATATTTAACCTCTAGCCGGTTGTTTTTCAGTTTTAATTATAATTAGTTGCTTTCATTATCCAAAACAAAGTATTCCATACCTTGAGTGTATAATCTGTAACAACACTAGCTTCTTGACCTTTAGATGCTGCCGCCTGGATAATAATAATAATAATAATAATAATAATAATAATAATATAATAATAATAATAATACCGGCTTTATTAATAAAACCACCGTATCAATGTGTGTTTCGTTCTAGCCCTACAGCAAAGCATCTTACCTTACTCATGTTTTGGGCCTATATATAGACAATTTGTGTGTACCCTGATGAAGTGTGATAATGAAATTCCACTAAATCTTGAATGAATTTTTACTCATACTACTTTAAAACTACACCCGCTTATGGCGTTTTTAGCATGGATAATTGTAACAAAAATACACATATATATCGTACACTTCTAGAAATAAGCATGGACAGTCTTAACAGTTAGTTATGTACATATAACTCCTGACCTTCATGTAGATATCAAGATCAGGATCAGGTTTGATGTTTGCGTTTTTCTCTCTTCTTGACAACTCGACCAACATCTCTGTAAATTTATAAACAACCAAGTTATTTATTATGTTGTTAAAATGTACTGAGATCTTGAAATTATATTCATTCTTGGAGGGACAAATGTGATGATAAACTGACCGTATCGTGATCCTACTCCTTGGAACCGGCTAGAGAAAGCCAGTGTTTCTCTAACAGTCATTTCTGGAATATGAACATCATTTTGACTTATATATGCTGAAGTTCTCATCGGTACAAATTCATGAAACTCGTGCCCGTTGTATGTCACCTTTCCAGAGACCTATAGTCATGAATTGTGTTTTCTATTGAATTTTCTAGTTCAAGACAATAAAATTTTTTGGAACATAATTGTTTCTTAAGCAAAGGATCATTAGAACAACTCATTCAATTCACATATATTCACTTGTGTATAAACCGTATAGGATCTTGAGCATGGACGTATAAATGTGTCTTGACATATTAGATATGGAAATCCATTCTGAAAAATTACAGAACCATGTTACACCTGATAGCATGAATGAAGATTTATTTATTTATTATTATATTTTTTTGGAATTATGTTAGTTGGGAAGGAGACTGATACTATGTGTTCTTTGGTACTTCTTAGGCTTCCCGGTGTGGGGCTCGGCATAGAGACGGCGAGGGAAGCCAGGGGCGGCAATACCGCCCCTTGGCCCAGCATCGACAAAAACGGCAACCCATTGTCATGCACGACGTTCCAACACGTGGAGAGGACTGTTGAACGGTCAGATTTCTTTAAAAAAAATCAATTTCAAATTTTCCCATTTATAAATACATCTCTCCCACTCTCACTTTTTGTAAACCAAATCTCTCAAACTCTCTTAATATATTTAAACAAAATCAATCTTTATAAAATAATTCCAAACCCTCAAACAACTATGTCTTCTTCATCTTCTTCGTCTTCGTCTTCGTCTTCGACTTCTTCGGGTTCTTCATCTACCCATGAAACCGTAAATATTTTTTATAAATGTCGTGGCGCAAGCGCGCAGATCATCACCGCGGAAGAAGTAGAGCAAGTCGACTCAGTACCACGAAGTAAGCAAGTGGCTATAAACAGAGACCAAGAAGGTCAGTTTTATATATTTTTAGATTATTTATGTGTGTTGTATTTTTTTTTAAGATTGTAGATGTTTATTATATTTAAATTTTTTAAGGTTGTAGATGTTTATTGTGTTTATATTTTTAAAATATGTGTAGGTTCCCATGATAGATTGGTAGCTGATTATTTTGCCGACGAACCATTGTACTCGGCAGCCTTGTTTAGGCGTAGGTTCCGAATGAGTAAGAGACTGTTCTTACGTATAGCCGATGACGTGGCGAATTTTCACCCATTTTTTTACCTTACGATACGATGCTAGAAAGAAAAGTGGTTTAACCACCATACAAAAATGCACAGCGGCACTTCGGCAACTAGCGCACGGATTGCGGTCGATGCGTGGGACGAGTATTTAAAGATGTCGGAAAGAACTACACAAGAATGTCTGTACAAGTTTAGCAAGTGTGTGGTGAAGCTTTACAGCAAGAAATATTTGCGAAAACCAAACTCCAGTGAGGTCCAACAATTGTATCAGTTCCACCACCAAAAACATGGTTTTCTATGAATGCTCCAAAGCATTGATTACATGCATTGGCCTTGGAAAAATTGCCCGAATGCATGGCGCGGAATGTTCACACGAGGGGATCAAGGACATCCATAAATAATCTTGGAGGCTGTTTGTTCACAAGATCTATGGGTTTGGTATTCTTTTTTGGCGTTCCTGGCTCGAACAATGACATTAATGTCATTAACCAATCAGAGGTATTTGACGATGTTGTAAAATGAACCGGCCCGTATACCAGCTTTACAGTATCGGGGGTGGAATACAGGCGCGGGTATTATCTTGCTGATGGATCTCACCACCCGTACGACGAAAAAAGAAAGAAATTTGCCAAGTATCAAGAGGCGGCAAGAAAGGACATTGAACATTTATTTGGGTTCTACAATCAAGATGGAACATCATTGAAAACCCAACACGTATGTTTCACCCACAAAAAAGTTGTGTTACTGTATGTATGCTTGTCTCTTGTTACATAACATATATTCGAAGACGAAGATGCGGCCATCTGTGAGTATGGCGAGAATGTCCCAGCTGAGAATATTGTTCCTGTTGACCCACATCAACAAGATTTAAACGATTTCTCGTTAGCTAACGAGTTCACGCATCAAAATCTTCAAGTGGACTTGGTTGAATATATTTGGAACAACGGACAAGCGTAGCTTATTTGTAATTTTTTTTATGTCGAGTAGTTTAATGTAATTTTAGTTGTGTTTTTTTAGTAATGTTTTTTAATATAATATTAACTTTTTAATATAATATTAGAATATTAATTAATTCATTAAAAGACAAAAAAAAAAAAAAAAAAAAAAAAAAAAGGGTGATGATGCTCCTAACTCCACACTCTTAGATCATCATAGTGATGATGTTTCTAATCCTTACTGATATGGCAGCTGAGGTGGATGGCCATCATTCATGATGAGCCTCCTCCACACCCACCACCCTTATATACCTATAGTCAATTTGCTACCCCTGTGAGCGACCTCATGTCAAAGTCTTACAACGTTTTTTTTTTTTTTTTTTTTTTTTTTTTTTACAGTTTATTGCTGTGGCTAGTGAACTCAACTAGAGTTTTCACCAAAACCCGTCGCTTAGTACGGTTTTTTCACCAAACTCGTAAGTTTGTTAGCAACCCAAGCTAACTAGCCGAGTTTGCTTAAAGAGTAGCGAACTTCCTAAAAGCACAAGTTACAACCTCGTCCTGTTGCTAAACCACCAACTTTCATAGAACTCCTAAATGAATTGCATGTTTCTAAAGATTGTTAGATCTTAAAAGTTTGTAATATCAATAATTTTTAAGTTTCTTATGCACTTTATAAGTGTAGTTTTCTAATCATCTCCACACGTTTATAAAGACAAGCAATATGTACTTTAAAATTAACCATTATTTTCAAACTTTTTTATATATTAATTTTCTTAGATTACGGATTAATTTTATAGATTCTCTTTATATGTGTTACAAAATAATTAGACAAAACTACACTTATAAAATAACTTATAAAATGCATAAAACTTAAAATCCTTCATATCACAAACTTTTAAGATCTAACAAATTTCTAAGAAAATATAAATATGCATTTCATTTAGTTTTTTTTTCTTCTTTGAAAGTTGAAAATATGCCATTAATATAGGATTTTTTTTCCCTTTTTATGAAAGTAGGGGTTTAGCAACGAGGCGAGGTGTTTCCTTGAAACTTACTTTTTTTAACGGCTAACAAATCAATTTCGAGCACTCTTGAAGTACTCACTGGACTGGACAAAGGAGTACCCCGAGAGTAACCCGGTCCACCAGTTCCCGGGAAAACCCGTCACCCAAAGGCCCACTATGGTAAAACCCGATCCACCCGCAACATTTTGGTGCCGATAGGACTCGAACTCTCCATAAAAAGCAAGGAGAGTGTCACTCCACAATAAGAGGATTGACAGAAACTTGTAATGTCATTACTCTCTGTAAACAAACTTGGCATGTTAGCTTGGGTGGCAATTGGCAAAAAAAACTATATAAATATATATATATATATATATATATATAAGCTAAGTATTGAGAGAAAACCCACACAAATTTTAAAAATCTTAAGGCATGTAATATACATGTTTTTAAGTGTTTTGAGACAAAACAATCAAAATAGTGCCGAGTGGATTTTTTAAAAAAAATAAATAAGTTTTTTTTGTGTAACATATGTTACACACTTTACAGACATGTAACATAAGTAACGCAAAAACTTATTTAATTTAAAAAGAAAAAAATCCACTCGGTGCTTTTTTTTTATTTTTTTGCTCAAAACTCCTAAAAACATGTATATTACATACTCTAATTTTTTTCAGATAATAAAAAGCTCAGGAAGTATGAGTTTCCAGAGTTTTCTCAATTTGAGTGGGATATATATATGTACTAGTTTATACCCCGGGAGCGTCCCGGGTTGAGAAATCTAAGTAAAGTGAATAAAATTAGAAGTATCTAAACTATAAAAATGGCATCTGCCAATATATGATTAATGAATATTATTATTATTATTATTATTATTATTATTATTATTATTATTATTATTATTATTATTATTTTAAACAAATCTCTGCCATCAGTTATCATATTCTAATATAAAAAAAAGGGTAATTGGGTCGGGTATCACCTAATCCAGGCCCGACCCAAACCCACAATTTTTTAAACTAATTCCAAACCTGACACAATACGTGTCGGGTTACAAAAAAATAGTCGTTTTTTTCTCCATTTTTTATATATGGCACTATGGTACTCGTTGGAAAGATAATAAAACGCTCGTTAATTTGGTGTAATTTTTTTCTTTAAAAAATCTCGTATATAAAAAATAATAACATTTAAAAGTTATGAGAGGAACACGAGAGATAAAATAATAAAGTTTTAATATTTACATTTAGTAGATTACGTATTTAATAGATTATGTTAAATCATATTTAAACCATATTTATTCCTTTTTTTTAATTGTTCTAGAGTTGTCACATTTGGCATCTCTCAAAAGAGAGATTGCATAATATTATAAAATTATGACATGTCATTAAAAATGCTTTGATTTATTATATATATAGAATATAGATATAGATTTAGATTTAGATTGGCACCTGAAGTTCCTTAGCAAGATTCCCAGCCAATGCCAATAACAATGTTGTCTTCCCGGAACTTGGGGGCCCAAGAGCAAGGTCATCCTGAATAACAGTTGCGCCAATTTAATTAGTAAAAAAAAAATTAATTCTATTAGTTAGAAATAATGTTTCAATCAAATAAAAGCTGTAAATAAATAAATAAATATATATATATATATATATAAAGCCGGAAGTTGTTTCATTATCTTCCATCTCACCTGCGCGGTTTGACAATACCACTAACATCATCAAGGATTGTTATATGTTTTTTCCTATTCGGAAGCAGATGAAATATACTCAAGAAACCCTATTACAAAGAAGCAAACAGTTAAAACTTAAAACATTTAATTAAAGGTTAAATTTTCTCGATCATTATAAGTGCATTGTTTGTATGTCCCTAGCTAGTGATAGGTCTCTATAGGTCGTTGGCTAGGTTAATCGAGTAGTTTATGGCTCGTAATCGTATACTAGCCTGGTCCAAGGGGGAGTCTGTAAGTGCATGATGTCCCTAGGCTAGTATATATGTTTGTTTGGACGTGTTTCGGGGTGTTTGGAGATGTTTATACGCGTTTCGGGACGTTTGGGACACTTCAGGCGAGTAGGAGTTGGCTTTAGGCATTTACGGCCGATACCGTATCAGTATTCATACTTGATAGCCTATATCATATCAGTATTGATACTTGATAGCCTATACCATATCAGTATTCATACTTGATAGCCCTACTCGTGTGAAGCTACTAGCGAGTACGGCCCTACTCGCTAGTTTATCATATGTGATAGCTTCCTACTCGCCTAAAGGGGTCTGTACGAGTATGGGAGGTATAAATAGTCCCAATCATTGCCCTAGTCATTAGTTCTTGCCACACACACTCTCCAAACACCCTCCCCAGGTCTGAGATTGCTAGGTTTGTTCATTGTAACACTCGAGCTCTGTTTAATGATATATAACGTGAATCTTTTGACCCATTTGTGTGTTGTAATTACTCGTTTTTCATTGTTTCATCTTTGTTTCTGTTATTGAGACATATTCAAGGGATTCCGCACCTTGAATATAGCCCTCGTGATTGTCGGGTGACACGTTAGTCGATCCTACAATCATAGAATGAAAATTACTATTTGACTTAAAAAAATTTAATTAAAGATTAAATTTCTCGCTTCTTCCTATCTTAATTACACACACGCTCCATGGTGGCCGCACGATGATGCACGGAACACATACACTTTTAAAGGTGTGCATGGTATGGTTTAATTGGGTTATGAGCTTCAACTGAAACGGAAACTGAAGTCATCGGTTAATCACCCTTATTAACCAATTGGTTAATTGTTTTTGTTTATTTGGTTATATTGTTGATTTTCAGTTCGGTTTAATTAATTTTGATTAATAAACAAAACCAAACTTTGGCTAAAATTTGCTTATAGATACATAATTAAATGGAGGTATAAAAATTACAAATATATGAATACATGAATGGTTTTGGTTAATTTTGGTTTGGTTTCTTATGTTTTTTGTTTGCTTTTGATTAATGATTCAATTATTTCTCACCCCTAGACATTGTTAATCATGTAACATACCAATTTTTTTAATTAAAAAAAAACTATAGAAATACTATACTCAAACTAAAGAGAGTTAAATTCTCATCTTATGGTCTATCTTTTTTAAGAAAATATTAACAGTTATGATCATTTAAAAATCACGGAGTAAATAGCTTTTTTATAAGGGGATAAAGTTTACTACTAAAAAACCACGTCCACCAGCCTAGACCAATGGGTCTTGGCCTTGTGTCAAAAAAATGTATCTATAATTTGATTAAAGATGAGGGAATGATGATAGGTTTCAAATGTAATTAGTATTTGAAAGACCAAATTACTCTCATTTTAGATTTTTTATCTTATGCGTTAGAGTTAAATAAAGTGTTTAACTTTTGAGTAATTTAAAATACAATATATTACAAAATACATTGCATATAATATAGGTAAGGGATACAGTGGTGTTCTCAATCCCAAAGGGAAATTATTTCGAAATAGAAGGCACACAAACCGCTAACATTTTTTGATAGAGAAATTTAGATATTATAAATCTTATTTATTTATGGCGCCGCTTAAACAAAGCCATATCAGGTATCAGGCACGACGTTATTTGATATCATTGTTCGTTTAACTTTGATTTGAGTGTACCTTAATTTTGTTCCAATTTCAATCATTCGTTTATTGTTATATCCACAATATTTTCTTATTATATGTTTTATTATTGCAAGTGTTACCTCAAAAAGATCAAGGAGAAATTGATAAAGCTAGGTAAAGCTCTACTTCCTGTATTAATATCTGCCTCCACAGTTAAGTGCTCAAATCTGACTTCAATTGTTGGCAAATCAATACCAACCCTGTAAAATTTCCAATTAATACATGAAACATAAACACAAAAACATGAAATAATGAACATATTAAGAGGATATTAATAAGGGTCTCCTATACATACACACACCTTTCTAATCCCACACATGATTTAATATTATGGACGGTCGTTCAGAACATCAGTCCTTATGAAAGAACGGCCGTTTGTGGGATTAGAATTCAGAGGGTGTGGGATAGCTAGCCCATATAGGGAAGGAAGTTTGGTACCTATCATTCTATTTCTGAGTCTCAACAAGAATTTCTCATTATCTTCATCAGCAGCATTCACAAGTCGATTAAGTAATCGCTTTCGTTCGTCCATTCCAAGATTATCTACGTTGACTTCGTTGGATGGCCGGTTGATCCAAACAAAAGGCCTTTCTTCAAACGATCAAAAGTTGGTAGCTTTTCAATAGCAGCCCATTTTAAGAGCTTCTTCGTCATTTTCTTCGCGAGAAGATTTTGAAAAAACATTCGCACCAGAGTTCCGCCATACAGAAGTACTTGCAGCTCTTAAACTTCTTATTTGGCCACTCATGCTGGCTCTTAAACTACTACTTGCTTTGGATATTTCACTTCCATCCATTCTAACTCACACTTAATTACTAGACAGGCCAAGAAGACACACAATTTGCATAAATTAGTCAATAACTAACATGTCTCTTCTGATTGCTCAAAACCCAACAAAAATTTAAAAAAAAAAGTACTCATTAATATGGTGAATTAACTTTGTAGATGTTAAAAGAATAATGAAGCTTTGCAGGGGGTTTTATAGCAAAACTAAGGGATTTGTAATTTCTAGCTGGATTATAATCGTAAAAACAAAAATTAAATAATATCAAATAAAATGTTGGTTAGGATATTCGTGGGGGCAAAAAAGTAGGTTGGGCCGGGGTTAATAAAGTGGCTTAATCGGTGAATCTCCACCGTTGAATTAAACTATAAGACACATTAATAGTTTTCTTAGTTGGTAATTAGGACCTAACCTAGGGCAACGACCCTCTAAAAGCATCCACAATGGTTTATCCGTTCAAAATTCTAAACTGTCACATCACCATCCCACATTATTCAAAACTACAATCTTTTCAAACGCACTTTTTCCTAATAAACCATTTCAAATCTTCACCTCACACTTGACTTTAAAAAAAAAAAAAAATAATAACATGTGTGTAGTAGGTCTCATTGTGCAGGTTTTGGACCTGCCCGCGGGTATACCGAACCAAAGCAAACCAACTTTGTACCACCATCTACATTGGTTAATGGTTAAGTGGTTTGAAATTCCAAACATACATTCGAATACCATTGTGGATTCTCTAATCAAAGCCTATAACATTCAAACACGGCTTATTAGAAATCATAAGCTCGAGCTTGAGCACGGTTCGATCTAGCATAGTACATCAAAATCGAGCTCGAACGAATATGTGAAAAGCATGAACGAAATGATTACTCTTCTCTAACTAGAATCAATTGAAGTGGGGAAGTTTAAAGCGGCGGTGATTGCTTGAGTGTTTACTGAAAAGAAAAGCCAGCACATTAGGTAGTGTGCATTGATGGTTCTATTGGCGAAAAGAGTTTAGTGTTTAATTACGTAGAAGCTAGTCGCATAGTTCAACAGATTAATTCATTGATAGATTTCAAAGTATAGTTGTTTGATCACTCCCCTACACCAATTGCTCTCAATTTTCTCTACATTGATCAAGTTTTATTCCTATTGGATACAATGATCTCAATCAAGCATTCTGATTCTGTGTGTAGAGATGGTGAACAAGCATTGAATGTATTGTTCTATTTGTGTGTGTGTATATATATATATATACACAGAGAGAGAGAGAGAAAGAGATAGGAAAACTGTGACGTCACCATGAAAGTGACATCTTATAGCTGGAATGTTTGTTACAAACAACTAGACTGAGTTATAAACTTAAGAACAAAAGTGGAGGTCAGAGTTCTCGTAGATCTCACAATAGGAAGAGTTCTCATTTGATATTGTTAATTTACAACATGTTTATGCATATTAGTATTGTACCTTATGCTTATTAGGTGTGTTATAGATAAGGGGTTGCACTCTTATGTTTGGTGGGTTATACGCACTTTTGTAATTTTCTGACTTTAATTTATTAACCACTTGCACACTATTTTACTTTCAATTTTGATCCCATATGCTTTCAACTTTGTTTTACGTTTCGGTTTAAATTTTGTGAATTAACACGGCGCAATGTACGTGTGTAGTTCAAAGTTCTATGCATGTTTTTCCGTTTAACGGCCCGTCGCAATGCGTAAGCCCTGGATCGACTTAGTAATTATTTTCAATGCTTTACGTTTCGCGTTCGTAGTTCAACGTTTTTACTTCTTACTTTTCGTTCGGTTTTACTTGTTTTCGTTCTTAATGTATTTTTATACGAGTTCTTACGGTGTTGGTGATTGTTGGCAGTGTTATGACATTGGTGCTACTTGGCATGGGTTTTTTTTTTTTTTAAACCCAAATATAAAAGATGAATTTTCCAACATAAAAGTTGAATGTTCGTAGTCCGTAAAAGTATGTAGCGACACTGGAATTTTTTTCGGTGAAATTTTTGTCGCTATTGTGTTGCAAACACATTTATCGCTAATCAGTTGATGATGCTGCACGGCTATTTGACCTTGGTCATTATTGGTAATCCATACCATCAGTGATCTCTCTATAAAATTTGACAATGATCCGTAGGTAAATTCTTTGCGCTCACCCATTTCAACGGACCTTCATCGGTAATCCGATTAACGACTATTATTTCCTTCACTAGACTTATCTATAATTGGGTTGGTTACCTATAGCTTTAGACTACTAGGTATGGGGGCGGCAAAGCCATGCCGGGCCGAGCTACACCAGCCCCTTGGCGCGGCAACGGCAATGCCGGCACCCTCTTGCCGTGGACGTCGTGCCTCTTTTTGCTTTTGGGATTGAAATGTTATTGTTTTAGTAGATTTTTTTTATTATTTTTAATTATTCTGGCTAATGAGGAGGCCCGTCGTCATAGTGCACACCACCCCCTTGGAGGCCCATCATGAAGATGTCTTTCCCCCCACTCCTACGTGGCGCCTACGTGGAGACCCATGTTGGAAAGTTTAGAAGGTGAATGGAGTTTTAAGTAAATGAAATTATAATTTAGTGAAATTATAATTATTGAGGAAAAACTCTTTAATAGAGTTAATTTATTTGTGACACTTTATTATAGTTTTAAAACTAAAATTAAGTGTATAACTCTTCATGTGGTGAATTGAAGAAACACTTATGATACTTGATTATAGTTTTAAGACTAACATTGAGTGTCTAATTATGTTAGACTCTTCATTTCCCATTGCCTTTTATATATATTAGAGACTTTTGTGTCATATATGATACATGGGAAAATGCACATAAGAATATACATGAGAAATATTCACTAAGAAACTCTTGCAACACTCATGATTCTAGAGTAGCAACCAAGTATCGATTATTTTTCAGGCAAGTGGGATAGTCCGGCAGTGCACCATCGTCACTGTTTCGAACCGGTGTACCCTGGGAACAGACGACGAATCTGTTTAAGGGAATTGTGTCAAACACAAGCCCGATTCCTTTTTCTTTGATTTCGTCTTCTTTACAGTTCATTGCAGAAAGTACAAGGACTTGGAAACATATGAGGTTCATGTATGAAAGGCATTGCGACGATTATTATGTAAGTTTTCCAACAAACTTAAACAGATTCGTAAAACAGACTTTCGTGTAGATTGGGAACCAATCTTTAAACCTTCTTCTTAAGGACTTTTTGGTTCGCGAAAGTTTGTAAATATTTTCTTTGAAATATGTTGTGGTACATCGAATCGGATTAAATTTGTGATTGGAGTGAAATCTTTAATCCGAATGTTCTTGGTCTTTCGGGTTCATGGGTTTTGGGTCGTGTTTAGATAAACCCGATTATTAACATATATTTAGACGGTTTTGAAATACTAAAATTCTAATGAGAGTATTAGAAAAGTCATATTATTTGTAAACCCATGAAAAACATTTGATAATGTTTTCTTTCTAAGCATATTAGAAAGATAATTACAATGTATTTGAAATGTTTATATTTTCTAATAAGAGTATTGGAAAATTAAAAGGTTTCGAAATAGAAGGTTTTGAAACATGTATTTCTAACAAGCGTGTTAGAATCGACGACGTTGAAAGAATAACGTGTCATGAAAAATTTCTAATAAGCGTATTAGAAATAATTATTTACAAAATCAAAAGTTTAATCTTTAAACTTGTATATTGATTTTCTAACAAGCGTGTTGGAAATTGATGATTTTGTAAAGGCAAATAAGATGTTTATATTTCTAACGAATGTGTTAGAAAAGATTATTGTACAAAATACACAAACGGGTTAGAAATGATTATTTTGGAAAATAATCAACATTGAACCAGTTTGGTTAAAATTCGACGGTTTCAAACGAGCGAGTTTGAAACGGGTATATTTTTGAAAATCCGAAGCTAATGCCATTTATGTAGATGGTTTAATTTTCTAACGAGCGTGTTAGAAATGGTTTATTTTATATAAACCAATAAGGTCTAAAATGATTGTCATAATCATGTATTTCTAACAAACATGTTAGAAACGGTTGAAAATATCAATGATATTTAAAAACGATTTTGGGTAATCGTTTATTTCTAACGGGTGTGGTAGAAAAGGTTTATTTAACCAAAAATCCATATGATGAAACGTGTAATCGTTTGTATTCTAACAAGTATGTTAGAAATGATTAATTTTGAAACCGTATATGTTTATATAGTACACGTATAGTTTCTAATGAGCGAATTAGAAATGGTTAATAGTGAAAACCATATACTCTAACTAGTGAGTTATGATTGGTTTAAATAATAAAACTATATTAGAGTTTATGGTTTTGATTTGTAATCAAAACATAAATATGTATAGTTTATGGAAAATACTTGTAAAAGTAGAAATGTGTTGTATGAGTAAAACATGTCTTTTACAAATTATATATGGTTTGATACTTGTATGAGAAGTATGATGACTTGAACCATATAATAGTCTAGAGAGACTATTTAGTGTAAAACAACTTGATGTTGTTTTGGATATATTTACTGGTTCGACTACTTGTGAGTAGTTATGTATAAACAACTGTGTTGTTTTAAACAGTGTATTGAGAGAGTACCTCGAAACATGCCACGAGACGATATAATTGCTATTATTTCGTCGAACGATAAAGTGTTGAAGAGAATAACACTTTGAGATTTGATGTTTATATATCCTTATAATCCGTTTAAATATATATGTAATATGTTATATATAGTTTGGATTATATTAAAATTATAATTTGATAAATTATAATTATTAATTGGAATCTTAATTTGGTGAATTAAAGACTAAAACTCTTGAGTAGAGTTTTATGTCTTTGATTAGAGGGTTTCATTTGTTGTCACTTTATTAGAGTCTTTATGTCTCAAATTAAGTCTCTAATTATGAAGACTCTTCATATATCCATGTTCTTATATAATGGAAGGCTTTGTGCTTCATTTGGATATATATAGAAAGAAGGTACATGGAAATAAGAGTAAACTCTTGAGTAGAGTTTCATGTTTTCTGGAATAAGAGTAAACTCTTGAGTAGAGTTTCATGTTTTCTGGAATAAGAGTAAACTCTTGAGTAGAGTTTCATGTTTTCTGGAATAAGAGTAAACTCTTGAGTAGAGTTTCATGTTTTCTAATTAAAGTTTTATGTTACTTTATTAGAGCTCGTATGTCAATTTATTAGAGCCTTTATTTTAAATTAAGTCTCTAATTAAGTGACTAAGAGGAAAAACTCTTCATCCATTCCCATTAAGATAAGCATGATCAACGTGGCAAGTGTATTGAAGTTAAATGCACGGAAACGAGATATGTCATCTAATGTTGAGAGCATTTACGTAGCAATGCACAAATGTAGTTTTGATGACTATAACATATGATAGAAATATATGTTATTATTCATAAGTCTTTGATAAATATTGCGAAATTTATTATAAAAGACTTAGAATGGTGATGGATCTGTAGAGTCTCTACAAACCATCATTGTTAGTTGAATTATATGGAGGATTCGTGATATATTTTGGGAGAGTTACCCAATAAATAGTTTCAACAAAATATATACATATCATTTAGGCATATGTGAATGTCATGTAGTTGAGTGTCAATCTAATTGACTTGTTGATGATGAATATGTTTATCAAAGTGACTTATATTAAGACTTATGTTTAAGTCCTAAAGAGTCAATGGTGATGCCTTGGAGATTAAAGGCAAATGAGTCTTGATCTTAATGGATGGAATGAATTATGGTTTTGAAGCATTCTTTAAACCAAGGTTTTGGAATGGTAAACAAAATCTCATTTTGTGTCTAAACTAAGACGTGAATGTTAGGAAGAGATAATGAGTTATCCCTTAAGGCTGTGAAGAATCAGATTGATGCATCTTCTGTTCACATGCTAAGTATTCATAGTCTAAAGCATGCTAGACTAATACTTGTTAATTTAGATGCTCCACGGAGATTAAATTAACTTTGAACATTCAAACATATGTGACGACATAAGAACGAATTTTGTAAAAGCAAATATATTATTCATTAAAAATGATGACTCAAAAGGACCGAATAAATAGTTCATTGGTAATGATACTATTTAGCTGAATATGACGAGAATTCATATAGCTCAGAAAACGGTTCGTGTGAGAAATATGGGTTGAGTAATATAATGGATGACCTAAATAACACAAAGATATAGATAGTCGCTATCTTATCACGGGTGTCTAATATCATCACGAGTGATATTACTCAAACTTAATCAAAGTGCAAGCAATGTGGGGGGGAAGAGCCATTTAAGAAACAATCCGTAGGGATGTAAAAATGGTACTTGAGAAGTTTTCAAGCTACATATGAAAGGAAGAAACTTTCATCACCCCATTTGGTAGTTATCCAATAAACACATAAGTGTGGAGGTGACTTGCATTTGAAAATATAAGGTTTGATATGAACGGATGTGATTTTGGGAAGTACAAATCACACGAACCTAGAACATACTTATTTTAAGTCAGTCCTATTATGCGGAAAAAATTCTTGAGAAGTTCAATGGAAATGACTCTAATGTGGCTAGAACTTTCATTAATTCTTGAGAAGTTCAATGGAAATGATTCTAATGTGGCTAGAACTTTCATTGACACAAGTCAACGTCTAGCTAAAAATCGAGGTGAGCCTGTTAACCAATTAGAGTACTCAAGAATTATTGGCAGCCAGATGTATCTGATGAGTTGTATCAGACCAGACTTAGCAAGCAAGCTAAGTAGATACACGGGCAACCTAAGTTCAATTCATTGGAATTGCGTGACCCAATTGCTTCGATACTTAAGATACATACGAGATTACGGGCTGCAATATAAAAGATATCCAGCAGTTATTGAAGTTTACTGTGATGCGAATTGGATACCTTACACGAATGATTCCAATGCAACGAGTGGGTATTTGTTCACACTTGGAGGTGCTGCGATGACATGGAAATCATCTAAGCAAGCGTTTATTGCTAGATCCACGATGGAATCATAATTCATCGCTTTAGAGGATGAATAGGCAAAATGGCTACGTCAATTTGTTAAGGATATACCTAGGTGGCTGAAGCCGGTATTGGCCCAATGCATATGTTGTGATAGCCAATCAGAAATTGGCAGAGCTCATATCACAATGCGTATCAGTAAGAACAGGTATATAAGACGTAGGCATAATACGGTACGACAACTAATCTCTATAAGAGTTATCACTATTGACTATGTGAAGTCAAAGGATAACATCGCGGATCCGCTAACAAAATTCTTAAGCAGAGAGTTAGTTCAGAAGTCGTCAATGGGAATGGGGCTAAAGCCCATTAAAGGCTAGGTTTATGCGAAGGAAACCTAACTCAGCTGACTGGAGATCCCAAGATCTGAGTTCAATAGGACAACCTAATTGTATGAACTGGCGAAGGTCACTGTGGGGGAGAGTTGGTGAAAACCCCACATATTAAAAAGGGAGTTTACTATAAGATTTAATAAGCTTCCTAGTCCATTCCTAAAAAGCGACAAGGTTGAGGTTAAGCTTATAGCTTTTAATGATCTGACTGAGGTAACCAGTCCTAGTAGATCACCTATGTGAGAGAGAAGTGGGGTCGCTTCGAAGGATATTGTTGGGGCACAATACTTAATAGCTCTCGCAGAACCAGGCACGTGTCCATGACCATAACGGACACAACTATGAGGACTTGACGTTGTCAGGGAGAGTCTTGTGTGAAGCGTATTGTCGTCCACACAAACGGCAGACGAGTTCAAAGACATCGCGTTCTACTCAGAGCCAGTGGGCTAAGTGTGTTTCATAAGCGAAGGTTCAAAGGGTCACACCTACCTATCGTATGCAAAACTCAACTGTTGAAATTTAATCGGAATGAGGTTGCTTCTCAGAATGACTCCTATTCATATAGGGGTTTGTTCGAAATATGCGTGTTTTGATAAATCTCCATTCATGTGGGGGATTGTTGGAAAGTTTAGAAGGTGAATGGAGTTTTAAGTAAATGAAATTATAATTTAGTGAAATTATAATTATTGAGGAAAAACTCTTTAATAGAGTTAATTTATTTGTGACACTTTATTATAGTTTTAAAACTAAAATTAAGTGTATAACTCTTCATGTGGTGAATTGAAGAAACACTTATGATACTTGATTATAGTTTTAAGACTAACATTAAGTGTCTAATTATGTTAGACTCTTCATTCCCCATTGCCTCTTGTATATATTAGAGACTTTTATGTCATATATGATACATGGGAAAATGCACATAAGAATATACATGAGAAATATTCACTAAGAAACTCTTGCAACACTCATGATTCTAGAGTAGCAACCAAGTATCGATTATTTTTCAGGCAAGTGGGATAGTCCGGCAGTGCACCATCGTCACTGTTTCGAACCGGTGTACCCTGGGAACAGACGACGAATCTGTTTAAGGGAATTGTGTCAAACACAAGCCCGATTCCTTTTTCTTTGATTTCGTTTTCTGTTACAGTTCATTGCAGAAAGTACAAGGAGTTGGAAACATATGAGGTTCATGTATGAAAGGCATTGCGACGATTATTATGTAAGTTTTCCAACAACCCATCATGAAAATGTCACCCCTCTCCACACCCAATAGTCTTATATACTACTACTGTATTGTCGAATATATTTTCCGAAATTAATCATTTGTTGTTGTTTTATATTGTGGACAATTATTTTGTTCCTCAATAGTTAACACCAATTATGATAGTTAATACGCAGTTGAAGTTAAAGCACAGTACCACTTGCACATGGTCCTAGCTAGAAATTCTGGAAGGCGACGGGCAGATTTTGAATATTAGGCAGGTGGTAGGTCGTGGAGGGGAAAATGCACATCTTGAATTTCTTAATTTATAAAATGCATTTGGATCCCTGGCGCTTTAGACAATACGTTTCTTGAAACGAGTGCAAAATGTTGTCTACAGTAACTCAGAAAGACTTAAAAACCAAGGATTTGTATTTCGCAGAATAGGTTAGCAATTCAAAAGGAGATATATTACGTTTGTGATTCAAACAAAAATTATAAGAAATATATCATTACGTTTATAGGTTTTCTAGTGAATGTATATAAACTTAAATATTTTTTTAACTATTAAACTTCAATATTATTACCTATTTACAAAACAGTTGAAGACATTTAATATTTCTTGTTTCTCACTACTAGAAAATATACACATATTTTGACCCTCACCCTTGCCACAACAGCCCCCAATTTGTAATCTTACTTAGACTGTGTGTTGTGGACACGTGAGCGATCAGACGCGAGCAGCCACAACAGCCTCACGCTCAACCCCGGCCACAACAGCCCCACGCTAACCTAACGCGAGCGAGCCAACGCGAGCAAGGCTCACGGCACGAAGAAAGGAATTTGTGTTGGATTTGTAAGCTATGGTCGAGCCGGTGCTCACCCCCAGCCACAATAGCCTGACGTAACCTGGTTACTTAAGAGACACGTCAGTGGCTCACGGCGGTGTTCACCACAAGCCACAACTTACCGCCTTACAATTATGTAATTGGAAGAATTGCAATGATTCTAGGCCTCCGAAACTGCCATATTATTTCTAGGCCTCCGAAAATAAGTTTATGACCGGTCAAAATTTGCTTGCAATGTTGTAAACTATTATTTCAAGAAATTTAATAACTCACCAAACCTTAGCTACATTAGAAATAAAAAAAGCAAATTATTGAAGTTTCTAGATATAACGTACTTAAAGTAGTGGATAATATAAATTACTTTCTTTTTATGTTTATTTTTGAGTGAATAGCCAAAATCGTCCTTAATTTATAAATATTTGCTAGATTCATTAAAAAAAAAATCTCAACTAAACAACTAAGGGGTTAAAATGATTACCAGATTCATCCACTTCTCTAATCCTGTTAAAAATAAATGTCAAATGAGAGGCATTTTAGTCATTATCTTTAATTATTTAGTTTTTCTATTTTTATAAATGAGAAATATATTGGTGTCCTCTAACCTTCTCTCTCTCCCTCCCTCCCTCCCTCTCCCTCTCAAAAACCCCATTAAAACTCTGGCACCACCCTTTATCTCTTCACCTTCAACAAGTAACTCAGATCTACAACAAGGGTTTTAGATCTGAACTACGGTGAATCCTTAGCTCTTTGTTGTGCTAAATAAGATCATAAATTCAGTTGTAGTGGTTTATGATGCATCATTATGAAGCAATGGAGTCGAAATAAGCACGCTGCAATAATTTATCATGTCACTTAAATTAGGGTTCTTTGGAATGTTAAGGAGGGGGTGGGGCATGTAAAGAAATAAAATAAATAAATAAAGACTGTGACAAAAATAACCATGGTTTAATGTTAGCTTTTAACGGATTTTAAGAAATTGATGGCTCTGGCAATAATTTTGAAACTTCAGTGGCTCAGTATGGAAAAAAGGTTTTTTGGATAGATCTAGCAAATATGTGTAAACCTCAAGGGCGATCAAGGGGTTTGACAACTTAAATGATGATTCTACGAGCAAGGGTGTACGCAAGGTACCTTCAATCAGGACTGGATGGGAAGCTTTTATTCGTACTAAGTTAGGAGACGACAAATGCTCTGATGCTATTTCAAAGAGTACCATTATCATTGTTTATTCATGAATAGATTATTATGTTTTATACTTGATCATTGAGTGTCCAACTTATCATTATATACTTAATTGTGTTGTTGGTTAAACATCCATTATATTGTATACATTGTCATTTAGTGTGTTTTATTTGAAAGTTATATAAAACCAGAGAAACATCACATTATGTCAACATAATAACCATGAACATTGTAACACCATAACTTTTTAATACTACAATTGTTTCCAAGTCAGATATAAACATCGTAATACCAAGTGTTTAACACACATGCCACCAACCATCAAAACATAAAAAAAAAAAAAAAACATTTATTGTTCTGACTCCATTGTTTTCTATTATAAGTATTTCTTATGTACTTAAGTTAAAAAAAACAAAAGGTAGAAATGATCAAAACTATGAATTAGGATGAGAAGAAGCTGGATTCCCCAATATATTTTGATTCTGTTGATTACAATATTGAACCCATGTTTTCCCTAAAGTGTGTTATCCTTGTTTCTTCACTTGCATCATAATCATTTTCCATTGTATTAACATAAATGAAACCATAGTTAGTTTTATGTTTATGAATCACACAATAGTATACTAAAATATATTCTCAGGGTGTTTTATCAGAATGGCAAATAGGGGTGTTATATAAGCCTGGTGTTAGCATGGTGTTTTATAGGAGTGTTATATAATGGTGTCCAAATGCACATCACATTATGTTTGTTAACTATATTTTCATAGTTAAATAACACATTTAGAGGCCATTTAAGTGTTTTATGTTGTTTTATATTCATAAAACGCATCAGAACTAACAAAAAAAAAAACACAAACACATATAGCGACTCGATGCAGCATACTTCAATATACACTCATTGCAATCATAAACATAAAATACCCTGTAATTATGTTATCTGCTTAGCATTGATCATTAAATAACCCCCAAGTGAAAAACATCGAAAAAAAACCCTAGTTTTAAGAACTCAAATTAAACACATCTGAGCCAAACATGTCGGCAACACAATGGCTCACAATATATGACTTACGTTTGTATGTTAAAACATTCCCTTGATCATCATAATCCATTATTTTCTTGATTATAGTTACCTAAATTGGGGGATTTCTGTCACACCCTCAAAATCCACTTGCGGAGTTTTACCGCGAGGCGCATGACAAACCAGGATCCAAACCAACGATCACAATAAACAAGTCTAAATGAATATAAATGCAATTTCAAAACATAGTTTAAAATCCCGTTTACAGCGGAAGCTTATTCGAAAACAGTATCCCAACAATGAAATAATAGTTCAACGTTCAAAAGACCATGCAACCTAGTTAGACGCCGTGCAGACGCGTGCGCCCTAGTCCAGTCGTGCTACCTTAGCGACCTGAGAAAACATGCAAAAGTTTACGTCAGCACAAAAATGCTGGTGAGTTTACAGGTTTTGTATCCAAGTACCAAGTCCACCTGTCCATACTATAATAAATCGAAAACCAGTATACGCTAGCTAGGCGTACGTTTTGTTACTACCACGATTGGAAAACCATTACTAACGCGAATACCAAAAGTATGCCCGATGTAGTTCCTGTTGTTCCTGTTGTTCCTGTTTGAGACAATATGCACCCGTCGACCCTCCAAGTCGACGGGCGGGGTTGGTCACTCCCAATAGCGCTATTCACATTTCCCCGTTGTGCAAACCCGCACATTCATGGTTCCCCCCTGGACTTCCAAAGATCGTGTAGTACACAATAGAAACCCATAGTATGACAGTAGTTACCAAATAATCGTTTTAACACATGTTTTCTCCCCCGAAAGTATAAAACCAGTTTAAAAGAGGGGCCGTAAACTCACCTTAAGTTGCGTTACTCCTTAACCCGAGTAAACTCAGCTGCTATGCTAGTCCCGTAAAGCGGCGACCTAACATACGACAGTTACAAGTACTTAGACTAATAACCCGTAGGTTAATTAGTCCCTAGATGTCCAGACCATAACCAAGTTCGTTTGAAAACACTGTGACTGTCTAACTGACCCAAAGTACAAGACTCGACATCCCATTGGTGACCCGAGACTCCCCGTGTTATGTTTATGTTCCAAAACATACAATAACGCAATTACACTTAACATACGTTAACGCACAACAAGTTATAGCACATCGTTCACGTATCACCGAATTACATCCAAATATATGTTACCAAGTTATTAGGCATGTTACGAGGTTCCTAGCATGTTACTACATGTTAAATCGGGTCTCGGAATGCTAATTTACACTTACAGCAGCAGTACACGCGATTAGGAAAAGTCAACTAGCAATTAGGTTGGTCAACTAGCAATTAGAAACCCTACTCGCCTATACTATAGGCAATTAGGGCTATTCACCTGAACTTACTAGCAATTAGGGCTATTCACATGAACTTACTAGCAATTAGGGCTATTCACATGAACTTACTAGCAATTAGGGCTAATCACCTGATCTTTCACACGAGTAGGCCTCTACTCGCCTGTATTATAGGCGATTAGCACCCTACTCGCCTATAACATAGGCGATTAGGAATGCTACTCGCCTGTAACCTTGCTGTTCCGGTTTTTCGCGCGTTTAACGCTCCAAATCAGATCCAGAACGTGTGTAACCACCCAATATCATCCCAAACACTATCCTAAACATGTTTAACCCAAAATCCTTCGTTTAACCTCGTATAATCAGTCCTGCATGCAACCAAGTAATCCAAACACCTATTCACATAGCATGCAACATCATACTAACACGCGTAATCATAACCCTAATATCCAATTACTGAGATTCCTATCATCATACTATCAATATCAATACTGATCTATCATAATAACATATCAAATCATCATCATGAATCATAAAAACCCTAGCTTTCTAATCCTACACACTCATAATGCATGCATATTAGTTATAATCCGATTAACAACCCTTATTGACGATTTTCAGAAAGCTTTTCCGTTTAAGAACAGGTCTGGACCATTAGGGATTGATTAAAAACGTTTATAAAGAGTTATGGATGAAAATCAAACCTTAGGATTATGAAAATATGATGATTCAAGCTTGAAACCTTGAGTTTTGATCAAAAATCGCCTTCCAGAGGTTGTTTATGTGTTGGGGCGGGTTATGGGACGACTAGGGTTGGTATAATGAAGTTTAGGAGGTTAAGTATGGTATTTATAGTCGTTTTTAGTCGCCCAGCCCGTTACTAGCGAGTATGCAGCAGTTTCAGGCGATTAGGAATCCTAATCGCCTGATTGTTCAGGCAATTGGGCCTATTCGCCCCTACCTATACACGAGTAGGGTCCTACTCGCCCTTAGGGTTCCCTACTCGCCTCCCCTATAGGTGATTAGGCCTCCTACTCGCCTATAGGGGTTGGTTTTGTGCGTTTTGCGCGTTAAACCCCGTTTTAACATATGTTAATGCATATTCACGTACCGACAAGTCACATAATGATTGTAAACACATAACACAAGTAAATACACATATTTACACTCGTTCACCAATTCCCGGGACTCGAGACTCGTACGTTCCGTATGCCCTGACGATCCTACAAATCGTCACCGTTTGTACACTTGGTTAAGGACTGACATCTAACGAACCTCTAGACCAACATCCAATGATCTTCTAGACTAACCAATAGTTCCCGAACCATAACCCGAATTAACTAACCCAGTTAAGTACAATATACGCGTGACTCGCTAAGGTAGACTTTCATCTAGACAACGTTGTTAACCAGAATTTGCCGGGTGTCACATCATCCCCACGTTAAAAGAATTTTCGTCCCGAAAATTGCACAAGTACCAAAAGAACAAAAGAAATAACGAAGGAAACAAACAAAAGATAGAAACTAAAAGAGAGATTTACCCGAGTTGTCACATCATCCCCACGTTAAAAGAAATCTCGACCCGAGATTCATTCAGCTGCCGAAGAGACATGTCTCGACTCGAATGCTTCCTTAGGAAAAAGATGAGGATACTTAGACTTCATCTGATCCTCCCGTTCCCATGTATATTCCGGTCCCCGGTCCGAGTTCCACCGAACCTTAACGATACGAATCTTGCTGTGACGCAGGCTACGAATCTTGTAATCAAGGATCTCCACAGGTTCTTCCACAATCCGAAGACGATCATCAACCTTGATCTCTTCTAGTGGAACGATGAGAGACTCGTCAGCCAGACACTTCTTCAAGTTTGACACGTGAAAGACGTTATGTACGTTACCGAGCTCCGTCGGTAAATCAAGACGATATGCCACCGGCCCAATCCGTTCCAGGATCGTAAATGGACCGACATACCGCGGATTAAGTTTGCCACGCTTCCCAAAGCGTATGACGCCCTTCCACGGTGAGACTTTTAGAAGTACCTTGTCATTGACTTGGAATTCCAGTGGTTTGCGACGCTGATCAGCATAACTCTTTTGCCGGTCCCGTGCCGCCGCCAACCGATTACGAATCTGTACGATCTTTTCCGAAGTTTCGTACACTAGTTCAGGCCCAGTGAGTTGACTCTCACCCACTTCAGCCCAACAAAGAGGAGAACGACATTTCCGTCCGTACAGTGCTTCGAACGGAGCAGCCTTGATGCTCGTGTGATAACTGTTATTATACGAGAATTCTACTAACGGCAGATGAGCTTCCCAACCCTTTCCAAAATCGATCACACATGCCCGCAGCATGTCTTCTAAAGTTTGAATCGTGCGCTCACTCTGACCGTCAGTCTGTGGATGGTAAGCCGTACTCATGTCTAGTTGGGTACCCAAAGCCTTGTGCAAAGACTTCCAGAAGTGAGAAGTAAAATGGGAGTCACGATCCGAGATAATAGAAACTGGTACCCCGTGCTTAGAAACAACTTCCTTCAAGTAAAGACGAGCCAAACGATCCATGGTGTCGGTCTCCTTAATAGCAAGAAAATGAGCTGATTTCGTCAACCGATCGACAATCACCCATATCTTGTCGTTCCCGCTTGGTGATTTAGGAAGTTGTGTGACAAAATCCATAGTAATCCGTTCCCATTTCCATTCCGGAATTTCAGGTTGTTGCAAGAGACCCGACGGTTTCTGGTATTCCACCTTGACCTTAGCACAGGTCAAGCATTTGCTCACGTATGAGGCTATGTCCGACCTCATGTTTGGCCACCAGTAAAGCACCTTCAGATCTTGGTACATCTTATCCGAACCAGGATGAATAGAATACCGGGACTTATGAGCCTCATCAAGGACAAGCTCCCGTAGTCCCCCGAACAAAGGAACCCATATACGTTCTGCGAAATAGTGCAGGCCATCAGACCTTCGCTCTAGGTGCTTGTCGGCACCGTGCATAGTTTCAGCTTTAAGGTTTTCCTCCTTCAAAGCTTCCAATTGGGCAGAACGGAGTTGATCAGGTAACGACGAATGGATGGTGAGCTGCAACGCCCGAACACGACGAGGTTTAGTTGATTCCTTCCTGCTCAAGGCGTCTGCTACAACATTCGCCTTGCCAGGATGGTACTTTATGGCACAATCATAGTCGTTCAAAAGTTCGATCCAGCGACGCTGCCGTATGTTCAAGTGTTGTTGGTCGAAAATGTGTTGGAGACTCTTGTGATCGGTGTAGATGGTGCATTTGGTACCGTACAAGTAATGTCTCCAAATTTTCAACGCGAATACCACGACACCCAACTCCAAGTCATGAGTTGTGTAGTTCTTCTCGTGCACTTTGAGTTGACGAGAAGCATACGCAATCACTTTCTCGCGTTGCATCAACACGCAACCGAGTCCATGAATGGAAGCATCACAGTAAACAACGAAATCATCAGGACCCTCAGGTAAAGACAAAATAGGAGCAGAACACAGTTTAGACTTCAGTTCTTCAAACGCTGACTCTTGTGGTTCACCCCAGTCGAATTTCCTATCCTTCTGAGTGAGAGTGGTGAGGGGTTGAGCAATCTTCGAGAACCCCTGAATGAAACGACGATAATAGCCCGCAAGGCCTAGGAATTGCCGCACCTCAGTTGGCGTCTTTGGTGCTCCCCAGTCCTTGATCGCTTCGATTTTAGCGGGATCGACATGAATCCCTAGTTCATTAACCACATGTCCTAGGAATTGAACTTCGCGTAACCAAAAGTCACACTTTGAGAACTTGGCGTAAAGTTGTTCCCGTCGCAAGAGTTCCAAAACTAACCGCAGATGTTCCCCGTGTTCGGTCTCGTTCTTGGAGTAGATCAGAATGTCATCAATAAATACAATGACGAATTTATCCAGATATGGTTTACAGACGCGGTTCATCAAGTCCATGAAAACCGCCGGTGCGTTCGTGAGACCGAAAGGCATGACCAAGAATTCGAAATGGCCATAACGTGTTCGAAAAGCAGTCTTTGCAACGTCAGCCTCCCTGACGCGCAGCTGGTGATAACCAGACCTTAAATCAATCTTGGAATAATAACTAGAACCCTGAAGCTGGTCGAATAGATCATCAATACGTGGAAGAGGATAACGGTTCTTGACGGTCAATTTGTTCAGTTCTCTGTAGTCTACGCACAATCGGAAACTCCCATCCTTCTTCTTAACAAATAGAATCGGGGCTCCCCAAGGGGAAGAACTTGGTCGGATGAAACCCTTGTCCAAGAGTTCCTGTAACTGACTAGACAATTCCTGCATCTCGGGAGGTGCAAGACGGTAGGGGGCCCGAGCAATAGGAGCAGCCCCTGGTACAAGATCAATACCGAACTCGACTTGACGATGAGGAGGAAGACCAGATAAATCATCGGGAAAAACATCAGGAAACTCGCGTACCACCGGGATGTCGTCGATCTTCTTTTCATCCCCAGAGGAAACAGATAAAAGCGCCAAAACGGCTGGATAACCCTTTCGAAGACACTTAAGGGCTTTCATGCTAGAGATGATGTTTAGCGGAACACCACCCTTGATACCGTACACGGAAAGGAATTCTCCATCAGGGAGAGGAATCCGAATAACCTTATCGTAACAGACAATCTCCGCGCGATACAAAGATAACCAATCCATTCCTACCACAACGTCAAAACTACCCAAAGGTACCGGCATAAGGTCGATGGGGAACGATAAACCCGACAACTCTAATTGACACTCCCGAAGAACACTAGTAGCTTCAATCGTTTTACCGTCAGCTAACTCAATAATATACTTGGTCTCTAATGGTACGGGTACTACATCTAGCAGTCGACTAACATCCATGGATACAAAACTCTTGTCGGCACCAGAATCAAATAACACGCTAACAGAACGATTATTGAGAAGAAACGTACCGGTGACTGTGTCAGGGTCCTGTCTAGCCTCAGCGGCTCCAATGACGAAGGCACGTGCATTTCTGCTGCCGCCCGCGTTGTTCCCATTCCCGTTGTTCCCACCATGCTTCAGTTTTGGGCAATCCTTCTTGTAATGCCCAGTGTCACCACAGTTGTAGCATCCTTGTTTCCCTGTAGTCCCCTGAGTAGTCGGAGCTGAGCTGTTAGTCGGAGCCTGAGTCGATGGAAGTGTAGCCCGACAATCTTTAGCATAGTGGCCTGTTCGCTGGCAGCGGTGACAACGGTTACTGTCGCAGTTCCCTTGATGATGGCGTCCACACTTGTTGCATTTGGGCAGTTTTCCCGCATAACCACCCTGCTTGTTACCCGAAAAAGATGAACCCCCATTATCAAACCTTTTACTCTGCTGTGCAGACCCAGATCCTTTCCCGTCATTTTCCCACTTGCGCTTGTTGTTTTCTGGAGCCTTAACAGTCGAACCTTTCGCAGGCAAAATCCCCTCATTCACCTTTAAGTTGGTCATCCTATGGGCCGATCGAACTACTTCTGCATACGTTGGATGATTTCCCGCAGCCACTAACCCTGCAATTTCCGGTACTAACCCCGAGACATAGTGTTCAATCCTACGATATTCTGGCACGTGCAGATCGGGACACAGCACTGCCAACTCATTCCGTCTCACAGTATACTTCTCGATTTCCGACCCAGTCATCTTGAGGTTCCACACCTCATGCTCCAGCTTCTGTACCTCTTCCCTCGGGCAATACTCACGCTTCAGCAACTGCACAAAATTCTCCCATGGCATAGCATATGCCTCCCCAATACCCATGTTCTGGGTGATGCCATTCCACCAAGTCAATGCCACGTCCTGAAATAACGCAGCAGAATACTTCACCCGATCTTCTGGGAGACAGTTACACATCAGAAATACTGACTCCACTTTCTCCAACCACCTAAGCAAGCTAACCGCACCCTCAGTGCCAGAGAATTCCTGGGGCTTACAGTCCCGGAACATCTTGTAGGTGCACATGGGTGGGGGTGGGTCAACAGGACCACCTGAAATGAAACGTATGAGAACCCACGAATAACGTAAACAAGGTTCACCAATGAGGCAAAGAAAATGGATAAATCAACTTACCGCCACCGTTGTGCCCTAACTGAAAGGCAGCTTGGAGCAAGTTGTTCAGATCAGCCTACGATAGATTAATACCTCCACCACGACCACCAGCACCACCGCGACCACCACCACGTCCACCATTGCGACCACCTCCACGTCCTCCACGCACTCCAGACATGATTCTGGCAGAAAGAACGAGAAAATTTAGTTTCGCAGTTAAAGATAACCACTAATGTTCACAAGATCACAGCTAGATCCAATCCAGGACTATCCCCTCCAAACCCAGAGTTCACCAGGACTTCCATGCATTTCGGTTTATGATTTTGTGTGCACCCAAAATGATAAACCGCTCTACATGGTCCTCCCAGTGTTCTCCTAGTTCAAAGTTCAAATCACCGAACATAGACTCTTAGCTACACACCGTAATACTACGGTAGTTTATGACAAGTGTTTCTATTGGAGTGCGAAAGGGAGATGTCCGAGCCTTGGACAAACCTCAAGAGCACACGAGTTACCCCAATAGACTACATTGCCTAGAAAACAAGTAACCCAGCCTAAAATAGAACGGATGATGTAACGTAGAAAGACCAATGATTTAGAGACACCCCGACAAGACCATACGTAAACCACTATAACGTTTAGTACCATGTGATCGTCTAGTGTGTGCGACTCGGCTATAGACTAGACTCTACATGCAGTCCTAGTTCACTATAACCATTGGCTCTGATACCAATCTGTCACACCCTCAAAATCCACTTGCGGAGTTTTACCGCGAGGCGCATGACAAACCAGGATCCAAACCAACGATCACAATAAACAAGTCTAAATGAATATAAATGCAATTTCAAAACATAGTTTAAAATCCCGTTTACAGCGGAAGCTTATTCGAAAACAGTATCCCAACAATGAAATAATAGTTCAACGTTCAAAAGACCATGCAACCCTAGTTAGACGCCGTGCAGACGCGTGCGCCCTAGTCCAGTCGTGCTACCTTAGCGACCTGAGAAAACATGCAAAAGTTTACGTCAGCACAAAAATGCTGGTGAGTTTACAGGTTTTGTATCCAAGTACCAAGTCCACCTGTCCATACTATAATAAATCGAAAACCAGTATACGCTAGCTAGGCGTACGTTTTGTTACTACCACGATTGGAAAACCATTACTAACGCGAATACCAAAAGTATGCCCGATGTAGTTCCTGTTGTTCCTGTTGTTCCTGTTTGAGACAATATGCACCCGTCGACCCTCCAAGTCGACGGGCGGGGTTGGTCACTCCCAATAGCGCTATTCACATTTCCCCGTTGTGCAAACCCGCACATTCATGGTTCCCCCTGGACTTCCAAAGATCGTGTAGTACACAATAGAAACCCATAGTATGACAGTAGTTACCAAATAATCGTTTTAACACATGTTTTCTCCCCCGAAAGTATAAAACCAGTTTAAAAGAGGGGCCGTAAACTCACCTTAAGTTGCGTTACTCCTTAACCCGAGTAAACTCAGCTGCTATGCTAGTCCCGTAAAGCGGCGACCTAACATACGACAGTTACAAGTACTTAGACTAATAACCCGTAGGTTAATTAGTCCCTAGATGTCCAGACCATAACCAAGTTCGTTTGAAAACACTGTGACTGTCTAACTGACCCAAAGTACAAGACTCGACATCCCATTGGTGACCCGAGACTCCCCGTGTTATGTTTATGTTCCAAAACATACAATAACGCAATTACACTTAACATACGTTAACGCACAACAAGTTATAGCACATCGTTCACGTATCACCGAATTACATCCAAATATATGTTACCAAGTTATTAGGCATGTTACGAGGTTCCTAGCATGTTACTACATGTTAAATCGGGTCTCGGAATGCTAATTTACACTTACAGCAGCAGTACACGCGATTAGGAAAAGTCAACTAGCAATTAGGTTGGTCAACTAGCAATTAGAAACCCTACTCGCCTATACTATAGGCAATTAGGGCTATTCACCTGAACTTACTAGCAATTAGGGCTATTCACATGAACTTACTAGCAATTAGGGCTATTCACATGAACTTACTAGCAATTAGGGCTAATCACCTGATCTTTCACACGAGTAGGCCTCTACTCGCCTGTATTATAGGCGATTAGCACCCTACTCGCCTATAACATAGGCGATTAGGAATGCTACTCGCCTGTAACCTTGCTGTTCCGGTTTTTCGCGCGTTTAACGCTCCAAATCAGATCCAGAACGTGTGTAACCACCCAATATCATCCCAAACACTATCCTAAACATGTTTAACCCAAAATCCTTCGTTTAACCTCGTATAATCAGTCCTGCATGCAACCAAGTAATCCAAACACCTATTCACATAGCATGCAACATCATACTAACACGCGTAATCATAACCCTAATATCCAATTACTGAGATTCCTATCATCATACTATCAATATCAATACTGATCTATCATAATAACATATCAAATCATCATCATGAATCATAAAAACCCTAGCTTTCTAATCCTACACACTCATAATGCATGCATATTAGTTATAATCCGATTAACAACCCTTATTGACGATTTTCAGAAAGCTTTTCCGTTTAAGAACAGGTCTGGACCATTAGGGATTGATTAAAAACGTTTATAAAGAGTTATGGATGAAAATCAAACCTTAGGATTATGAAAATATGATGATTCAAGCTTGAAACCTTGAGTTTTGATCAAAAATCGCCTTCCAGAGGTTGTTTATGTGTTGGGGCGGGTTATGGGACGACTAGGGTTGGTATAATGAAGTTTAGGAGGTTAAGTATGGTATTTATAGTCGTTTTTAGTCGCCCAGCCCGTTACTAGCGAGTATGCAGCAGTTTCAGGCGATTAGGAATCCTAATCGCCTGATTGTTCAGGCAATTGGGCCTATTCGCCCCTACCTATACACGAGTAGGGTCCTACTCGCCCTTAGGGTTCCCTACTCGCCTCCCCTATAGGTGATTAGGCCTCCTACTCGCCTATAGGGGTTGGTTTTGTGCGTTTTGCGCGTTAAACCCCGTTTTAACATATGTTAATGCATATTCACGTACCGACAAGTCACATAATGATTGTAAACACATAACACAAGTAAATACACATATTTACACTCGTTCACCAATTCCCGGGACTCGAGACTCGTACGTTCCGTATGCCCTGACGATCCTACAAATCGTCACCGTTTGTACACTTGGTTAAGGACTGACATCTAACGAACCTCTAGACCAACATCCAATGATCTTCTAGACTAACCAATAGTTCCCGAACCATAACCCGACTTAACTAACCCAGTTAAGTACAATATACGCGTGACTCGCTAAGGTAGACTTTCATCTAGACAACGTTGTTAACCAGAATTTGCCGGGTGTCACAATTTCGGATATGGAAGGAGTGTGAATGAAGGAAGTGATAGACTGTTTATGCTTTTTGTTTTCTTAAATGTAAGGTGTGTTTTTACCATTATACCCTCCAAACAACTAACCAGATATTAAAAATTGAACACAAATTACAAAATCAACATCTATTTAATCTCCACCCTAGATTAATCTAGTCTAATGACAACAATTCCTTCTTACCCTTCCTACAAAACACCTCCTTTGTACGGGAACCCCACCCTAGGATAATTAAAAATGCGTACAATATACTATTAAAGTTTCACATGTTAACGATGTTTACACCATGTCTTTTTTCTTTGTTTTCAGCACATAAAAGCACCCGAAGTGGTTGAATCATCCTTGGTTACAAACCAACAACTCAAAATGTCACATCAAATTTCAAATTAAACTCCAGCATCCTTCAATTCCAATGACAAACCGTCATCCAGTGTCAAACACTCCTACGGTGACAAACTGTCCTCTTATGGCAAATTCCCTTCTGACACAAGAAGTCTAAAATTGGGTCGAAGGGTACGAAACCGATGACGTGGTGAAATACGTACCAAGTTCGGATGAAAAAATGGCTTATCCATCTGACTGATCCTCCTATGATTACATTAGTTGGACGAGCGTGAATGCTCTTATGACTACCCATCGCCTAATTCCTTCTTGGTAATTAAGCAATGACTTATGTAGTTTATGTATTGTTTTAATTTATGTAATGTTTTATTAGGTTCAATTATGTGCTTTATGGAATGTTTTTCTAAATTTATGTAAAGTTTTAATTTAGGTTTATTAAAGTTATTTGTTTTTTAAAGAGTTAATTGCCAATTTAGTCCCTGAGGTTTGTCAAAAATTGTCAGTTTCATCCATATCTTTTTTTTTTGTCAATTTAGTCCCTATGGTTTCATTTTTTGTCATTTTAGTCCCTGAGGTTTGTCAAAAATTGCCACTTTCATCCGAATCTTGTTAGTCCACATGGACTAAAATGACAAAAAATGAAACCACAAGGACTAAATTGACAGAAAAAAAGATTTGGATGAAACTGATAATTTTTGACAAACCTCAGGGACTAAATTGGCAATTAACTCTTTTTTAAATTTAATGTTAATATTTTTTTTGTGTTTGGTGGTGGATTGTTTTAAATAGAAAATTAACTTAATAAGAAAAACTAGTCGGTTAATATCAAACAGTCCGCTCCAACGGTGGAGCATGGTTGAGGGTTTCGTCCGAGAGTTCAGACAACGAAAAACCCTTCCGTTGGAGGTGTTCTAAATTGGACCATGCGATTTACTTAGTTACAAAACTGCCACAAATTGTTTTTCTTTTCATCTGGAAAATCGATAGTAAAGATGTTGTCAATTGTGTTATACACGCATACATATATACGTACATATAATGAACGATTCCGCTAAAAACATATATTTTTCCTAAATAAATTTGCATAATTGAAATTAAAAAAAAATAGAGGTTAAGGAGAATATGAAATATTGATCAAGGTAAATTAAAAAAAATGAAAAAAAAAGTAAAGCATTTTGTACAATGATGAATTAGAGCATTCACATCTCCTCCATCAAATTTTCTTCAACAAATTACACTAAAAATTACTATTCCATCCTAAAATTCTCTCTCCTTTTTTAAAATAATAATATTTTTTCATACTTTTATCATTATATTTTCTCTCTCCTCACTCACAACCACTTTCAAAAATATTAAAATATTTTTAGGGGTGAACAGTAGCTTTTCAAATATAAGGTGAACAGTGCTTCCACCAAATATTTTATCTCTCCTCCACTCACAACCGCTTACACCCACCCCATATAATTTGGTGGATACACTCACATAAATTCGGTTCCCCAAATGTGAATGCTCTTGGAATTTATTAAATGCACCTAACTTTAGCATCCACCAGGTACATAGTGTTTTAGAGTGTGTTTGGGATTGCGTTTTAAATCTGATTTTTAGATTATTGTGTTTTGAATCAAAACACAGATAATCAGTTTTTTAGGCTACCAAAACGCAATAATCTATAAGTAGCTCCAACCCTGCTTTTCCAAAACGCATAATATGTTTTGAATAATCAATCCTAAACACCCCTTGACCGGTAAGGCAGCCTCGTTGTCTTCATTGTTAAGAATTTAAGAAATCCGTCTCCTAGTTGGTTTCACACTTTTTAGGAATTTGAGCCACAAACTAACCAAGTTTTGGCCGAAGGCCTTCTAGTTCATTGGCAGTCTGTGTTTCTCTCAAAGAAGAGACTGGTGTTTAAATCTTGTTGTCGGCGAACTTAACCTAAAAAGCAAGCTAGAGGGTTTTAGGAATTAGTTGGTTTCTTCTCGGAACATTTTGGGGCCATCCTTAAGCATTAAACTAACAATGGACTGTTGTAATTCCGTCTGAGATATGGATATTCTGAGCTATGAAGAGGCATGCCACTAAGCCAAAATATGCCAGCGCTAAAATAAAAGCTAACCAAGTTTGGGTTTGGTTAGGCATGGGGTTAATATCGGTGTCGATTACTGGATCCGGATCATTTGAGAACTCCTCTGAATTGTGAGAACTCAGAAACTCACTTTACAACCACACACTTATTTTAATAAAAAATGAATATGTGGTCCAGAATTAAAGAACAATAAAATAATGAATAAAATATTAATATACTTACACGGGGGTAAAAATCCCTTACACCTGTGTAATTTAACGTAAATTAATGTATTTTTTTTTAATTTTTTTACAGCGGGGTTTACGTGTTTTTACACCAGTGTACAAAAAAAAGTCGCATTTTACGTCGAGTTCTCACGAGTTCTCAACGGATCCTAGCCCTATATATGATATACATTAAGTCATTTTATAAGTAACATATTCTATTGAACTTATATATAAGCTTAACACTCTGTTCCAGAGTTTCATTAAAGGATGGAAGGGAAATGATCCCCCCCCCCCTCTTCCTTTCTCTTCAATTCCTTTCAAATTAGAAAGATTGAAAATCACCCTAAAAACCTCTTTATTATCCCTCTCATTCCCTCCCTTTCACTCTTACAAAAAACTATGGAACACATTTTTCTCCACTTCCTTTCCAATCCTTTCTCTTCCATCCTTTGATGAAACTTTGAAACATAGTTTAAGAGTGAACACAAACAAATTAATACTTTTTGGTATACATCAAATGTACCTAATTACTAAACGTGCTTAACAATGAACAAAAAAAATCAAATAAGTCTAGCAAAATTAGATGTTAACTAGAACCCATTACATTCATTATTATACACGACATAAATTACTTCATATAAAATCTACTGCTATATTTTTATAGTATAAACCAACTAATTAAGACAAAGAGCAAAGACATGGTAAGGTATAGCCGTATAGGGCTCGGCTGCAAAAGCCTATTGTCAGGCTTAACAATAGGTGGATAACCAATTTTGGTGAGACCTAACTCTAGCTTTTATTGGCTTTGGATGGCACATGATGTTCATCAGGGTGAGACGAAGACTATACTACTCCCGTTCCCCCGCAAGTGGCTAACTTCCACCGCGTTCCCCGAAAATTATTTTTTTTACCGTTGAGGATGTAGCCATTGTACAACGGCTTAAACGCTACCAAAAAAAATACTATTTGCGACTGTCAAAATGGTCACAAATCGGTCACAAGGCCCCTTTGTGACCAGTTTTGGTAGTCGATTATACCTTGGGTCGGTAATTACATTTGCGACCCGTTTTTGCAATCAAATTAATTTTTATTTTATTTTTAAAATCTAACAACCATATTTGCGACCAAAACAAACTTAGTCGCTATATTTGTGACCATTTTTGCAACAAAATTTGGATTTTGATTTTTTTTAGAATTAGCGACAGACTTTGCGACCAAAACAATTAAGGTCGCTACATTTGCAACCAAAACAATTGCAGTCCCTAAAATTGCGGCCATTTTCAACTGAAAAAAATCCGTTGCTAAATTTGCGGCCAACTTTGTTGTGGTCGCTAAATCACGACCATTTTACAACCAAATATTTTTGTCACTAAATTTGTGACCATTTTTATTTCAGTCACTAAATATGCAACCATTTTGAATTCAGTCAGTAATACGGTCGCCAATTTTGCGACAGTTTTTTCGGTCACAATAGAGGTGATCAAAAAAACCGGTTCGGGAATCGAAACCGGTAAAACCGACCCGAACCGAAACCGGTCAAAACCGGTTTTACGTGAAACCGGTACTAAAAAAAATCTCAAACCGAACCGAACGGAAAACCGGCCTAAAACCGACGAAAAAACCGGTCAAAAGAAACCGAAACCGAACCAAAACCGGTACACAAACCGGAACCGAACCGAAACCGGTAAAAAACCAAAAACGAACCGAAACCGGTCAAAACCGGCACTAAAAAAATCTCAAACCGAACCGAACCGAAAACCGGCCTAAAACCGACGAAAAAATCGGTCAAAAGAAACCGAAACCAAACCTAAACCGGTACACAAACCGGAACCGAACCGAAAACCGGTAAAAAACCGAAACCGAACCGAAACCGGTTTAAGAAAAATACATTTTTAGCCATAAACACAAATAAAACTTTGTTTTTTTTGTATTAATATTCAATTTCCTTCTTTAAAAAACCTTAAAAGTTATTAAAAGTTAAATTTTATGTAATTTATACGATTTTAAAAAGTGCGCGAAAAAACCGATTAAAAACCAAAACCGGTCTTACCAATCGACAAAACCGGTCCAAAACCGAACCGATTTGGAACCAAAACCGGTTTGATCAGGAACCGGTACTGTAGCGAACCGGTTTGAAACCAAAACCGATTTGCTCACCTCTAGAATAGTGAATTAAAAATGATTTAACTGAAATAAACAATACAAATGCTGGACTCCCGTCGCTGGACTACAGGACCAAAATGTATCAAGAAGTTGGACTCGACTCCCATAAAAAACTTTCATTTGAACTGGGCCCAAACCTGCAGCTTGATTACTAAATGGGCCCGCCTTGGGTATTTATCACAAGTTTGATTTACTCAGTTTATTCTTTTGTGTTTTATTCTATAAGGAATAATATTTTGATGATGACAATTGCATCCCCTTTGAGTAACTCTTTAGCAATTTACTATATATAATATGGTGGTGTGGTGCAATGACATTAATTGTTTAAATCATCTTTCAGTTAGCCATGAATAAAGTTAAAGCAAGTGAATGGTATGCTTTTTTTTTATAAATGAAAACTTGTCTTTGTATATTTAATACCATGCATTAGCATCATGGCTTTATATCTATGATACATGAAAATAGTTAGGTTATAAATTGACACAAAACAACCAATTTGGGCATATTTGTTGAAAATATCATACAACGTTTTTATCCAAAGATCTATACCCCCCAAAAAAAAAAAAAAAAGAAGAAGAAGAAGAAAGTATTTTCTTGTTTTTGATGTAGTTAGTGTGGGTCTACCAAGAGGGGGTGTGACCTACTTATCCCCATTAAAAGACGAAGGAAAGTGAGCGTTCAAAAAAGTGTGTGTGCATTTGTTGAACATGTTGGTTTCAGGCCCCAATCACACTCAACTCCTTAGTGTATGTATATATGTATGGAATGAGAATAAGAAATATAATGCAGAAGAGATGAAACTAAACTTGAGGCACACTTTATTATTAACCAATGAAAGCCTTGTATAGGAAATTACATGCAACATACACAAGACTCTTTCAAACTAAATGACTCTAAATCATGCTAAGGAATGGTAAACTCACCTGAACATTTGACCCAACTAAAAATTAAAACACATGTTAAAATAAAGACTTCTAACGTTCACTTTTACTTGACCCGTAACCAAATTAATTCGTACTCAACCCGAACCGATCCAAAACATCAAGATTAATCCAACAAAACAAATAGGCAGGATCTCATTTAAGATATGGAGACTATCTAATATAGTTGGAATAATGACAGTAAAAGTTGCATTTGTTAAATTTGTAGCCACGCTTATGTACTTATGTCTCCATTATGTGCAATCTGGTTTATCTATTTCAGTTTGCATCACTAATGTAAGCAATTCTAATTTCATTTTTTTTTTTTTTTTGATAATTTAACCAATTTGAGTGCTTTTTGGTTGCCAATGATTCTTTGAGACTAATTGATGGCTCTATTTGATTAAATTGTGGAATTGATTTCAGTTCCTTTTGTCATTATTTTTAGTTTTATTGACCACTGTATTCATGTGTGTGTTCAACCAACTTTCAGAAAACATACACTTGTTTTATAGATGAGCAAATTGGCTGCATACATCATAAGGAGTACGCGGCAATGCTTTTACAGGTATACATTTTAAGGAGGATAGATATAGGCTTGGTTTGGTTGGCGTTGGTGGTCTGTTTGGCACACTTCTGGCGATGATGGGGTCGGCCGGTTTAGGTGGTTGTGGCGTGGGTGTCAAGTGGAGAAAATGGTATTTTTAAGAACAAGGGTAAAAGAATAATTTTACATCAGCTTAACGAAAAAAAGTTAACCTTGTTAGCCATTTGGACCAACATTGAAAGAAGTAATCCGAGATTAGTCCATGGCGACTAATCTACAAGAAAAAACTCTTTTGGACTAAATACAAGATTTGATCCGAACAAACCACATGACCATCCGTGTAATTTACTCTTCATATTAATCTAGAAAGGCAATGAAGTTTCTCAAACTTAAAACAGATATATCAAACGCATGTATAGTTTTTCAAACTATTACAAAATGAACAGTAACACAACATTCTAGTACAAAAACTAATTTTTAACACATTTGAATTGAATCTACCTCTTCTGGAAATTGAAAGATTTGATGCAATAAGCAAATATAAACCCAAAAACAATAACTAATCCAACGTGCACTCCTGCGATCGCACCAAGAAAATCATGTTTGTAGCCAAAATACCGATCCAGGTACCCCTTCACGGTCTCCCCATCCACAAGCAAGTCATCATAATCGCCAAACTGTGACACCACCATGCCGTAGATAGTCCATGCCAGCGGATTACCCCAGAAGTACCATCGCCACCACACCGGAATTTTCTATTGCATTTGGATGTAAAAGCAATTGTTAAAACATCAATAGAGATGAGGGTTAGTGAGCAAGTTAGAAACTAGCATTTTTAGCGAAATTCTTAAAAAAAAACTCACGGGTCGAGGGATGATGAAGCCTGAAAATAGATTAAAAGCCCCATAAAAAAAGAACGCGACGATGGCAGCAATGTTGGCATTGGGAGTGACCGCGACAGTCATCATCCCATAGTATGTCATATACAGCAAACAACAGAACTGGAAAAATGTGTACCAAAAGAATTTGGCCGCTGTCCATTCGAATCCCATCATAGCGTAAACTATGAGACAGTAAACGATCGTTTGCGAGAAAACGTAAGGTATCTCCACCAGTGCCTACATATAAAACACAAAAGTTTCAAAACCACAAACTCGGAATGCAAAAATAAATAAAATGATAGTTGCTAAAATTTTACAGATGTAGTCACCTGACCAAGGGCGTATGGTAGAGCGGAATACATTCCTGCGGCCCGTTCTCTGTAAAAGACAGTACGTTCAATGTCTACAACTGGCTGCACCGCTGATGCATTTTGGACACTGAGGAAGAGAGTTGCCGCATACATGGAACCCATCGCGTTAAATAGTTCTTGTTGGTTTTTCCTGAAGTTTTAAGTACTCAAATAGGATCAATGACAACTAATGTATCAATGTACAAAACAAGGACCGATTTCTTTTTCAATTCAAAAAGCTCGTGGCTCAAGGCTTGTTTGAAGATCACTTGAAATCGGCTGGTTTGTAACCTCGACTGTGTTTGTACATGAGCGGAGCACAAACTTTATATATAAATTATAACTCAAAATTTAACATATATAAATTATATACTAGTTTATATATTTTGAATTTTATGTATGTTAAAAATGTTTTTTACATATATAAAATGTGTAAAAACTAGAAAATTTGAAATAAAATTAGCTGGAAGAAGTGGCCCGTGCTTTGTACGAGCCGAGACCGAGCTCAACATTTCAGCTCGTTAAGATAAACAAATTGGGTCGAGTTGGCTTGTTTACAGTTTTAACTTCAGCTTTTTATTTTACCTTTTACCACCGAGATCCCAGAACATAGTACCAAACATGATTGCAATAAAGGCGGTGAAAGCAAAACGGACGGCCGTGTATGAAGGGTTCCGCCAATAGGACCATCGTTGTTTCCATAGGCAAGCAACACATTGGACAAAGAAGGACTGCGAGTATTGGGTTGGGAAATAGAGGTCTTTCGTACCAGGATCTGGTACGCTTAATTCAGCAATAAGGGCCTTGTTTCTCCTGAAAGAATACATCAAGTTTTTATCACTGAACTTGTAGAAGCATCAGAGGATCAAGTCGGAAATACTCACTTATATAGTTCTGAATTTCTGTAGATTTCAGCAAAATCAACTCCCAAAGCTAGTTCTTGAGATGATGCGCTGACTTCCAACATCCATGTTGCAGGGTTATATCCATCTTTTATCCTTGGTACCCCGTCGATATCCTAATACACAAAAATAGTTGTTTGTTAGTCGCATACACCTTAATTTGTTTGGTTATTAGTAGGGGGTTTAGGCTTCGTCTAAGTACTTTTAGGAACTTTTTTGGAAGTTCTTGTAAAACTAGATAGTTCGCTACACCTGTAAGCGAACACATGCAAGCTCTGACAATGCTTTTTGAAGTTCCATGGTGTGACAAGCTAACTCCATAAAGTTTTTCATCAAACTCTATGGAGTTCGCTTTCCACCCAAGCGGACTTGTCGAGTTCACTTGCAGGGATAGTGAACTGCCTTGAGGTACAAGAACTTCTAAAAAATGCCCGAAAGTATTTAGCTTCAACCTAAACCACCTACTAAACCGAAAAAATTCCTTAATTCTTATCATCAATCTCAATCAGAGATCTTACCTCAAAGTACTTGATCAGTTCACAAGAATTACGTCCTATAGGTCCAACATATATTTCCTCCCCTCCTCTTTTCATCAAGAACAACTCATCAAAAGCTTCAAATATATCAATGCTAGGTTGATGAATGGTGCACACAACCGTTCTTCCTGTGTCAACCGTGTTCCTAACTGTTCTCATCACAATAGCAGCAGCTCTAGCATCCAGACCGGATGTTGGCTCATCCATAAAGATTATAGACGGATTTGCCACGAGCTCAACTGCTATGGTTAACCTTTTTCTCTGTTCGGTGGACAGTCCATTGATACCGGGCAACCCAACTAGTGCGTCTCTCAACGGATTCAACTCTACAAGGTCCATCACCTCATTAACAAACATCTACAAACAACAAATCATATTGTATTTAGTCGACTAACCACATGCGTTTGTCTACATTTGACAGATGTACACTAACCATTCGGGTGTTTTCGTCAACATCTGGTGACAACCTCAGCCAAGCTGAGTAAAGCAAGGATTCATAAACAGTAACATGAGGCGAATGGATGTCATTTTGTTCACAATATCCAGAAATCCGAGCAAATGTTTCTTGTTTCTTCGGGTACCCTGAAATCCTTATATCTCCCTCAATATAGCCACCAGTTTTTCTTCCTGCTAGCACATCCATCAAAGTAGTTTTCCCCGCACCACTAACTCCCATTAGCGCGGTTAGAACGCCAGGTCTAAACGTTCCACTCACACTCTTAAGTAGCAACAATCTATCTTCATCCACTCCTTGTTCCCTCATTCTCTATATATAACATCATAACTCCAGTTGGATTTTAGTTGTTAAATTGAATATTATAGTTTGGATTACAACTAGAATCAGTAGAAAGTTACCTGTGGCATATCCACGGAGTATTTGACTTCATTGAAAGTAAGTGAAAGCGGTTGGAACGGCAGAATCATTCCTTTCTTCTTACTATGTTGGTTCCCACCGGTCGGGTTTAGCTCAACAACGCTCTGATCACTCTCAGACTGACTTAATACAGTCGGCCGAGATTTCCCGAAAGCTAGAATTCACAATAAAAGTCACATAATGGTCACTATGCTTGCTATTCAAAACGTCACAGTTCGAGCCTTACTCGAAATTGGCTCATTTGTAAACAAGTCGAGCCTGAGCCAAGGTAAGCTCATAAAAGCCCAACCCATCACGGACCGCCCCATCCACCCTTATGGGAATGTCTAGTATTTAGTTCATTTGTTTATGCAAATTTACCATTAGATGTTTATTGTGGTGATAAGAAGTTCCAAAACCAAAATATAGAGAGAATGGTACTTACGATCAAGAAATTCAAGACATAGAGTGAAACAGAAATTAAAGAGAAACACGAATCCAACTAAAGCCACAACCGCAATCCAGTACCAATACGCCTCTGCGAAGAATCCTCGAGAAGTGATGATAGTTTTCCCAATTGTCGTATCGTTTAAAGGCTATAACATGGAAATTAACGTGAAAAATTAAAGTTAACTTTTTGATATTTGCATCCATAAGTATATTAGAAAAAATACAGGGACTTGCCTTCTTCCACCTGTCCCCGAGAAATTCATTAACCGCGATCCCATTCATCGCATACATCATCGGAGATACCCAATAACCCCATAGCCACCACTTCTTCACATCATCTGTAATGAGAAAATTGTGTTTGTTAGCTAAACAGGATAAACGTTTGAGCTTTATATGATTAACTTTTACCAAACATGAGGTAATTAACTAGTAACTATAAAGTACCTCGAGATAGAACAAAGCCCCCCAATACAAAGATTAAGAGAAGTGCAAATGAACCGAATGTGTTCGCAACAATCATGTCTCGACCCAATGACCCAATGAATCGGAACAATGCAGAGGACATCTGATTAATAGCTAACAGTAAAAAGAATTGCTTGATGAATCTACAAAACAATAAAGATAGAATTGTTAAAAAAAAAAACATAAAAGTAGAAACAAACAATAATG
>JAUTDX010007215.1:0-18434 GCA_030844895.1 Ambrosia x helenae | reverse complement strand
GTAACAACCGGCAAAATTAAGGTAATCCCGTACTAATTAAAAACGCAATTAACGTAATTATGTGCTGATTATTTAATTGAGGCCTTAGAAAGATAGAAGTTCCCAAATAATGCATAGGAATGCATAAGTTTAATAGCAAAGCGTGATAGGATCATGCGCAAGCAAAACTATCCGGTATGGACACTGGCGATTACCCGGTAAAACTTAAATAAGCGAAACGAACTCCGGACACCCGGAATATAAAATAAATAATATTTTCACAAAATATAATGAGTTTTGGAAACCCAAAGCCATACGTGAAAGCTTATTGTACAAATCTCCCGGTAACGAATAAAGTGCGCTACCGCACCCGATACGCGCGTAGCACGAAATTTCACCCGGCAAAAGCCGAAATAAATTATCAGTAATTTAACTGGGCAAAATTTAATGAATATTAACGGTATTTTAATATTTAGGTAACCCACGGTTAAAAACCAAGAAATACCCGGGCGGTACCCGAAAGAAATTAACTTAAACATATTATGGAGTAATATTTAGCAAAGTGGACCCCACCAACCACCCTATAGGGGCCGGCCAAGGGCCCACACAAGTAAAGATTACTTGAGTTTTTCTGTAAAAATCCATAATATTATTGCAAATGATTAGATTGCATGTAAAGTTATTGGGTAGAAGATTAACCAACTCACCTCTCCCTCTCTCTCTCTAAACTCGGCCCAAACACCCTCCCACTTAATCCCCAAGATTTTTAAATATCTCACAAATCTTCCATAATATCACTCAAAGATCTCAACCAATCCAAGCAAGATACACTTGATCTTTGGAAGATTGAGAAAGATAATATAACCCACTTGAAGAACACTTGAAGAAATCACAAAAATTCTTCCCCTTCTTCCTCTTGTTGGCCGTAGGTTTGCACCTCCCCACCAACATCTCTCTTTCAATTTTTATACCTCTAAATCATCTCTAAATCATCATTATTCAAAACCCCTTTTGTGTGTTCAAGAGTTTGGAGCATAACCCACTTGGAAGAACACATTAAACCTCACCCAAATCCAAGATCTTTGTCTTCCCTAGCCTTGAGCTAGTAGTAAGTCTTACATTGTTTTATTACTTGAATGTTCATGTTTTGTGCTATGAAAGCAAGTTGTACATTAATGGGTAATAAAATGGATTTTATAAAGATAATGGGTTTTGTTAGAATAAAAATGGAAGAATAATAATAACATTGATGAATCTTGGATTTTATATTAATAAATGTAATGTTTGAAGAAATGATGATGAAATGCACATACACTTGAGAAAATGATGATTTGGGTATAATTAATGAGAAGGACTTGAATGAGATGGAAGATGATTTTAATCATCATAGGATGATATATTAATGTCAAAAAGATATTAAAATGGGTTAGAAAGTCATAGGTGAAAAAGTTCCATCTTCAAAGTCCACTCACTTGGATGAGTGAAAAATGGGTATTTTGGATGAAAATATGGAATAAACATGTTAATGACATCTAGGATGGATTAGAAGATCATTAAAAGGTGAAAAGAAGTAAAAACAACTAAGCATTAAGAAAATGGTTCTTCAAAGTCCACTAAAGTGGAAGAAAAATATTAACTTTGAAAGTTAGGGTGAAAAATGCAACAAGTATAAGTTAAAGGACTAATATGGCAACTTTGGAAGTTGAGGGACTAAAATAAATATTTTGGGAACTATTAGTCCAAAAACACAATAATGGAAAGTTTGGTGTCAAAAGTGTAAGTAATAATTTTACAAGGTTGATTTGGTAAATTAGTAACATACTTGGGCATTTTATGTAAAAAAGTATATTTTTATAAAATGGAAGTTTTATAAAAATAAAAGGAGTAACGCAAGTATTTTATAAATAAGATTTTATAAAATAAAGACTTGGGAAGACTTGTACAAAAATAGGATACTTTTATATAAATGGGAATATAAAAGTATCGGAAACATTTTTGGGTAACAAGTTGGACAAGTTGGGCTAAAACGTACAAAGTATATTTTTCCAAGAAATAAACGTTCGGAATCGGAAGTAGGAACAATATTTCCATGAGGACGCGCAATGGAAATAAATATGAAAAACGCTAACTAACGAACTTAGTTACACGAACCAACGTAAACGGACATATAAGAAAAATGCCATTACGACAAGATAAAAATATACATATATATTTTAAGGAAATAAAAAAATATATATAACAAGGGTGAAACGTGCGAAACACTTTCCTAAGTGTAGAAAGAATATTCGTGGGAAAGGAAAAACACAACGTAACAAATTAAAAACGCTAAACGACACATGAACTTAACAAGTAGTATCCACGCGATGGTATATGTACATATGCTCGTTTTCGACGAAATTCTAGTATATCTATTTGAATGGGAAAATAGATATGCGAGAAGGAAAACCGAGACGAGTAGGTGAAATATATCTACGAACGTGTGAATACCGACAAGATCCTAGTACATTTATTTAAATGGGAAAATAAATGTATGGTGTGGAGAGTCTAGTCGGGCGTTAAGAATATGTTACCAAACGACAAGAACTTAGCATATTTATTTAAATGGGAAAATAAATATGTGGCAAAGTGAGTCGGGTCGGATAATAAGAAATCACATTATATCGAGCGAAACGATCCTAAGTATAATTATTTAAATGGGAAAATAATTATACGTTGGGTAGAGTCGTGTCGAGTATAATATTGTACAAGTCATAAAGAATATTAATGAGAATAATATATGACTTGTAAGGAAAGGGTAATCCATCGCCATTGAACCTAGGATACGAAACTATTAAACGGGAATTGGGATAAAGACGTGGTCGGGAAGTTGGGTGTACAACTTGCCAAGGCACATACACCATAGGTGTAGTGACTTATACGCCTAGAACCTTTGTAGGTGCGGGATCACAAACTTTACTATTTTCTTCTTTGAGCCGAGCACAGTTACAGGTGAGTCTCACGGCCCCATTTCTAAACTATTTAACGTTTTTACGGGGGAAAGATATGTTGGGATTGTATGACGGGTTGGATACTTGAGTAAAGATCGCCACTCGGGGTTGAGACCTCCCCACTATAATCATTAATTCAGGAAAGAGAAACCAAAGGAATATTTGGATAGTACTATTGGTGCCTGACAAGGCCCACCCTAATCGATAGCGTCGATTATGCATCGGCGTATGCCTGGGGTGCACGTATTCTGAAATCAAGTCGTAGGAATACCGAGTAACGACTTGGGGCGGGGGCATTATTAATTGTCTTGGTTTGGTTATAGGCTCAAGTAAATTGTAGGACTTTGCAACTCCTATAAATGTCATAACAAGGATATTCCCACTTAATAAAGTTTTATTAAATCAAAACCTGTGAACTCACCAATATTTATATATTGACGATTTTCAAACATATCTTTCAGGTAATTGAATGATGAAGTTAGCATGGCGAGCAGGGTCGGGGGGAATCTCCAAGTTGGCGTTGGAATGTCGTAAAGGGGTCTCATCTCTTTATTCCATGGACTTAGGGATAAAGGGAGGAGCCTCCTTATTAATTTCAAAAACAATTTATGATTATGTACGAATAATTTGACATGATTATCGGCATTAATGCCCGTTTGTTTAATTACTATTGTGGTTTGCATTAATCTTGGCTTAATACTTTTGAACCGTCGCGCCACGTGTTTCCGCCATAGGCGTGGTGTGACAGAAAGTGGTATCAGAGCCAAGGTTATAGCGAATTAGCATTTTTAAAATCTAAACTATAACCGGATTTGGTTCAAAAGCTTTCAAAATAAATGCGAAACGCAATAAGATAAATTTTTCCAACGACCATTTGGGTATATGGAGATTCCGACCAAGCTAGCCATGGTAAGTATACGTATTACTTTTGTGTTAGAAGGTTAGGAAGAGTACCGTAGATATGTGCCTTAACTACCTAACGAATAATACTTAAATATTAGTACGGTTCTTTTGCCAGGATGTCAGACGCAGGGAGCGTAGCACCGAGCTACGACAGTAGCCTTCAGATCATCCCAGCACCGCCAGCAGAGCCGATCGAGGTGGTGATACTCGATCCCGAGGATGACGAGATGGAGGTTGATGCCGCCATGGAGGGCGCCGACGGAGATAGCTCCGACGAGACAGACCCGAGCGAGGACCCAGCGTGGGCCCCCGCTGGAGGCGACATGGCCGCCGTGGCCGACCTACCGATGGCCGAGGCTGACTTGCCTCTAGTGCCATTCCAGGCAGCACCACTGCCAGCACTTCCCATCCGAGCCGTCAGGGACTTCCCTGTAGGCTGTGCAGGTCCTTCGAGGCCTATCCCTACACAGTCGGAGACTGTTGAGTCTCCATACGACCGACGCGCACCTGTCGATCGTGAGCCCTTACCCACCCCACTTATCCCCGTTCCCTCAGGCATGAGGCTCGTGCCTGTCTGCCGAGGACACAACGGGTGGATTTCAGATGACTCCGATGATGAGTCGACTGCATCGGTAGAGCACATTGCTGTGCCGATCCCACCAGCAGACCAGGAGGAGCACGTCGCTCCGATGATAGGGCATGCACCACTACCCCAGCCACCCTACCCGCCATGCCCGAGCCCGTACCACAGGATGGGCCAGCTTCTACTGGGCACATCCTTGAGGGCAGCTCAGCCCGTAGTTCTGAGCTGCACCGAGCAGGTTTGGCAGCTCACGCCACTGCTAGCCCTCCCACCCTACCTCCTGTGATATCCGCTCCAGAGTGGGTCGCTGTCACCAGCCTCTCATGGTCCCACTCGCCGAGCTTATAGTCCCCTCACCCATATCCATGACACTACCCATCACCACTTTTCCCACACTACCACCCCTACCCGAGATGCTCCCTACACCACCACCTGCACCATTCACTATGGATGCAGGAGCCCCATTTCTGATACCCCCATTTGCACCATATGCTCTAGGTGCGGGAGACCCGTACCAGGTACCACCCTACTACCTCACCGGACTACCGGGCTTTGCCCCACCCTTCACACCCCTACCCATACACCTGATATCGTCGGCCCGTCCCAGCCGACGTATACTGACATCCCCGGGCCGTCGCAGCCCCACGGGATGGCCCCACTGTCAGGACCAGCATGGTCCACGGTGATCTCACTGGAGAGAGATTTCCAGACCCTCACCGACACGGTGCAGCGCACCGTGAGTCAGATGGAGCAGCAGGCCCAGCTCATGTGGGCCAGGATCATTGATGCCAGGGATGCACTGGCACATTATGCTGAGGAGTTGCTGAGCATGGACGCTCATTGTGGGATTACGGGCGACGCACACTTTGCGCATCGCCAATTCTTGTACGATCGCATTATGGCGATCAGTATGACCATTAGCATGTGCGCACCCCAGTATCAGTACCCGCCGCCGCCGCCACCACAGTAGCGATACATCAGAGACGCTTGGGAGATCACTTACGGACATAGTAGTAGTAGGTAGTAGTAGTAGTAGTAGTAGTAGTAGTAGGTATGATAGCACAGTATGGGTTATAGCACCCATCTGCATTTTTGCCTAGCCGAGCGGGATTGTGCCGGTATATGACATTATGTTTCTAGTATATTTCAAAGGAGCAATGTATGAGGAAGGTATCCTCGGTTTTTGTTATTATGAACAAATCATTGTACTCATGGTATTGAAATTAATGAAAATTTTGTTATGGTAAAATATGTGTTGTGATTGTCTACGATTATTATTACTTGTTCTGTTTATATTGTGATTGTGTGATGTTGTTATGGTGATTATTGTGTTCGTGTGTTGTGTTGTTATTTATACTTTATGTATGACGATATTGTATGAATGATCGCCAAATTAACCTTTGATATTGATTATTGAGAAAAAAATGGCACCAGCCACCCGAAGCAACAGTGGAAATGAAAGACTGCCCACGACACCCGAGGAGCTTGAAACCCTAGTTTCGGGACGTATCGCCCAAGCTCTCGCAGAACACAATGCCACGCGCACCGAAAGGTCGCGAGATCGAACACCGGGAGCGACAGACGCGAAACCTCCCCTACCGGTAAGAAGACTTCGGATATATACAACAGGAGTTTCGTAAAACTCCTACCTCATATAACATGTTACTTTATTATTGCAGAAACGGCCTCACGAGAACGGGCTGCACGTTTAAAGCTTTCCTGGACTGCAAACCGCTCAACTTCAGCGGCACTGAAGGTTCTGTCGGACTAGTCAAGTGGTTCGAGAAGACCGAAGCCGTGATTCGTATTAGCAGCTGTACCCCGCGACAGGCTGTCATGTACGCCACTAACCTGTTTCTGGACCAAGTTCTAACCTGGTGGAACAACCAAGTGCAACACTGGGAGATGATGCTGCTTACTCCTTGTCATGGTTGGAGTTGAAGGAACTAATGATCGCCGAGTACTGCCCGGCAAGTGAAGTGCAGAAGCTAGAGACTGAGTTCTGGAACCTCGCCATGGTTGGATCGGACGTAGCTGGGTACACGTCCAGATTTCATGATCTCTCCCGGTTAGTGCCTCGCTTGGTCACCCCGGAAAGCAAGAAGGTGGAAAGATACCTCTTCGGACTGGCACCACAGATACGCGGCATGGTCACTGCTTCCAAACCTACAACCATGCGCGAAGCTATCGACCTCGCCTTAAGCCTCACTGAAGACGCCATCCGAATGGGCACTCTAATCCGGAAAGTATCAGGATTGAAGCTTACTGAGTCCAGCAGTGTTGAGGGTAAGAATCTGGGTACAAGTTCAGTCGTTGGGTCAAGCGAACAGGGAAATAGGCCAAGGTTTGGAAGGGAAGCGTGCGATGAAAGGAAAAAGGATGGATCATCAGGAGGTTCAGGGAAGAAAGGAAAAGGGTATGTGGCCACTGGGCGTGGAAATAATGGAAAGCAAGGTTACCAGGGCAGGAACGAAGTGATCTGCGGTAAGTGCCGTCGTTCGGGGCACAAGACAGAAGACTGCAGATCGGGAGCGCCAAAGAACGGAGGAGCGAGGCCCTGTTTCTCATGTGGATCGCTCGATCATTGGGAAGAGGGACTGCCCCAAACTTAACAACCAAGCCCGTGGGCGGGCATTCGTGATTGGTGCCGGTGATGCACGACAAGACCCTAATGTGGTCACTGGTACGTTCCCTCTAAATGGTCATTATGCTTCAGTATTGTTTGATACTGGCGCCGATTTTAGCTTCGTATCTGTCGAATTTAAAAGATTACTTGGTTTAAAGACTAGTAAGCTAGACACACCATACTCTATCGAACTAGCTAACGGTAAGACTATAGAAACTCGAGAGGTAGCGAAGGATTGTAAGTTGGATCTCTGTGGTCACGAGTTTGGCATTGATCTATTGCCAGTCGTACTGGGTAGCTTTGACATAGTCGTTGGCATGGATTGGCTATCCGCACACCGCGCCATCGTCGTGTGCAATGACAAAGTAATTCAAGTTCCCCTCGCAAGCGGTGAAAACCCTATCGATCCAAGGGGAAAGGCGTGGAACACCATTGAGAATTATTACCAGCATGAAAGCCAGGAAGTGCCTAAGGAAAGGTCTCGTCGCATTCTTGGCGCACGTAGTAGATAAGAAGGCCGACGAGCGAAAGCTAGAAGACATTCCGATAGCCAGAGACTTTCCAGATGTGTTCCCAGAAGATTTGCCGGGATTGCCACCACCCCGACAAGTCGAGTTTCGCATCGACCTTGTTCCAGGAGCAGCCTGTAGCGCGATCGCCATATCGCCTAGCTCCTTCTGAGATGCAGGAACTGTCTGGTCAACTGCAAGAGTTGTTGGACAAAGGTTTCATAAGACCAAGCTTCTCACCCTGGGGAGCTCCCGTCTTATTTGTGAAGAAGAAGGATGGCACTTTTCGAATGTGCATCGACTATCGAGAACTGAACAAGCTAACTATTAAAAATCGCTATCCTCTTCCCAGGATCGACGATTTGTTTGATCAACTTCAAGGATCCAGTTTCTACTCCAAGATTGATCTAAGGTCCGGCTATCATCAGTTGCGTATCCAAGAAGAAGACGTGCCAAAAAACAGCATTCAGGACTCGTTATGGGCACTATGAGTTTCTGGTTATGCCATTCGGCCTTAACCAACGCACCAGCTGTTTTCATGGATTTGATGAACCGTTGTGTAAGCCATACTTGGACAAATTTGTCATTGTCTTCATTGATGATATCTTGATCTACTCACGCACTAAGGAAGAACACGAGGATCATCTTCGGTTAATCCTCGAGGTACTACGCAAAGAGAAGCTCTATGCTAAGTTCTCGAAATGTGACTTTTGGATTCGAGAGGTTCACTTTCTAGGCCACGTAGTGAATGAAAGGGGTATACATGTCGATCCCGCCAAGATCGAAGCAATCAAGAATTGGGACGCCCCTAGAACTCCTACTGAAGTACGACAATTTCTTGGCCTTGCGGGTTACTACAGAAGGTTCATCGAGAACTTTTCTAAGATAGCACAGTCTTTAACCATGCTAACCCAAAAGGATAAGAAGTTCGAATGGACGGAAAAGCAGGAAGCAGCGTTTCAATTGCTAAAGGATAAGTTATGTGGCGCCCCGATACTATCACTCCCCGATGGTACGGAAGACTTTGTAGTTTACTGTGACGCCTCTCACCAGGGATTGGGTTGTGTATTGATGCAGCGAGAGAAGGTCATAGCCTATGCTTCCAGACAGCTAAAACTTCACGAGAAGAATTACACCACACATGATCTGGAATTAGGAGCCGTGGTATTCGCGCTCAAGATATGGAGACATTATCTGTACGGAACCAAGTGTACAATCTTCACTGATCATAAAAGTTTGCAGCACATCTTTGACCAAAAGGAATTGAACATGCGACAACGGCGATGGGTCGAATTATTGAACGATTACGATTGTGAGATAAAGTACCATCCCGGGAAGGCAAACGTTGTAGCCGACGCCTTGAGTCGCAAGGAACGGGTTAAGCCATTGCGTGTCCGAGCTTTGGGTCTAACCATCCACACGAACCTGACTGACCGGATTCGTGAAGCTCAAACTAACGCTCTTAAACCCGAGAATGTCAAAGGTGAAAGATTGCGGAAGATGGTTGATTCACTGGAGTCAAAAGCGGATCAAGCTCTGTATTTCATGAATAGAATTTGGGTACCAGTGTACGGTGGATTGCGTGAACTGGTCTTAGCCGAAGCCCACAGTTCGCGATATTCGGTTCACCCTGGAGCAGACAAGATGTTCCATGATCTAAAGGAATTTTACTGGTGCCAAATTTCAAGAGGGATATAGCGGCGTATGTTGCGCGATGTTTGACTTGCGCGAAGGTCAAGGCCGAGCATCAGAGACCATCCGGCTTGCTCCAGCAACCGGAAATACCAGAATGGAAATGGGAAAGGATTACTATGGATTTCATTACCAAGTTACCCAGGACAACAAGCGGCCATGACATGATCTGGGTAATCGTTGATCGATTGACAAAATCTGCACACTTCCTCCCCATTCGCGAAACGGATAAGTTGGAGAAACTGACCCGTTTGTATATTAAGGAAGTTGTGTCGAAGCACGGTGTACCTATTTCCATCATCTCCGATCGAGATAGTCGTTTCACCTCAAGATTTTGGGAGAGTTTAAATGAAGCCCTCGGTACTCGCCTTGACATGAGTACCGCATATCATCCACAAACCGATGGTCAGAGTGAACGGACCATCCAGACCTTGGAAGATATGCTACGGGCATGCGCAATCGATTTCAGCGGAAATTGGGATACACACTTGCCACTGGTAGAGTTTTCGTATAACAACAGTTACCACACAAGCATTCAAGCTGCACCTTTTGAAGCTCTATATGGACGCAAGTGTAGATCGCCTCTATGTTGGGCCGAAGTTGGCGAAAAGCAACTTACCGGGCCCGAAATTGTTCAAGAAACGACGGATAAGGTCTTTCTGATAAGAGAACGTCTCAAAGCGGCACGTGACCGACAGAAAAGCTACGCAGACATGAGGAGGAAGCCTTTGGAATTTCAAGTCGGAGACAGGGTCCTACTAAAGGTGTCACCTTGGAAAGGTGTCGCGCGCTTTGGGAAGCGCGGAAAACTAAACCCACGATATGTTGGACCATTTGAAATCCTGTCCAGAGTAGGCCCCGTAGCATACAAGCTCAAGTTACCACAAGAACTTAACGGTGTACATGACACGTTCCACGTGTCGAACTTGAAAAAGTGCTTATCCGACGAACCCTCATCATCCCCGCAGACGAAATCCACATTGACGACAAGTTACACTTCGTCGAAGAGCCAATCGAAGTAACCGATTGGAAGGTCCAAAAGCTAAGACGCAGTAAGATCAGGTTGGTCAAAGTGCGTTGGAATGCCAAGCGTGGACCGGAGTTCACGTGGGAAAGGCTGGACCGGATGAAGCAAAAGTATCCCGCCCTATTCGAGAAGACCCCTATACCGGAGAGCTCGAAGTGAATTCCGGGACGGAATTCTCTTAACGGGGGGAGAATGTAACAACCGGCAAAATTAAGGTAATTCCGTACTAATTAATTAAACGCAATTAACGTAATTAACCGTAATTATGTGCTGATTATTTAATTGAGGCCTTAGAAAGATAGAAGTTCCCAAATAATGCATAGGAATGCATAAGTTTAATAGCAAAGCATGATAGGATCATGCGCAAGCAAAACTATCCGGTATGGACACTGGCGATTACCCGGTAAAACTTAAATAAGCGAAACGAACTCCGGACACCCGGAATATAAAATAAATAATTTTTCACAAAATATAATGAGTTTTGGAAACCCAAAGCCATACGTGAAAGCTTATTGTACAAATCTCCCGGTAACGAATAAAGTGCGCGTACCGCACCCGATACGCGCGTAGCACGAAATTTCACCCGGCAAAAGCCGAAATAAATTATCAGTAATTTAACTGGGCAAAATTTAATGAATATTAACGGTATTTTAATATTTAGGTAACCACGGTTAAAACCCAAGAAATACCCGGGCGGTACCCGAAAGAAATTAACTTAAACATATTATGGAGTATATTTAGCAAAGTGGACCCCACCAACCACCCTATAGGGGCCGGCCAAGGGCCCACACAAGTAAGATTACTTGAGTTTTTCTTGTAAAAATCCATAATATTATTGCAAATGATTAGATTGCATGTAAAGTTATTGGGTAGAAGATTAACCAACTCACCTCTCCCTCTCTCTCTCTAAACTCGGCCCAAACACCCTCCCACTTAATCCCCAAGATTTTTAAATATCTCTCACAAATCTTCCATAATATCACTCAAAGATCTCAACCAATCCAAGCAAGATACACTTGATCTTTGGAAGATTGAGAAAGATAATATAACACACTTGAATGAACACTTGAAGAAATCACAAAAATTCTTCCCTCTTCTTCTCTTGTTGGCCGTAGGTTTGCACCCCCCACCAACATCTCTCTTTCAATTTTTATACCTCTAAATCATCTCTAAATCATCATTATTCAAAACCCCTTTTGTGTGTTCAAGAGTTGGAGCATAACCCACTTGGAAGAACACATTAAACCTCACCCAAATCCAAGATCTTTGTCTTCCCTAGCCTTGAGCTAGTAGTAAGTCTTACATTGTTTTATTACTTGAATGTTCATGTTTTGTGCTATGAAAGCAAGTTGTACATTAATGGGTAATAAAATGGATTTTATAAAGATAATGGGTTTTGTTAGAATAAAAATGGAAGAATAATAATAACATTGATGAATCTTGGATTTATATTAATAAATGTAATGTTTGAAGAAATGATGATGAAATGCACATACACTTGAGAAAAATGATGATTTGGGTATAATTAATGAGAAGGACTTGAATGAGATGAAGATGATTTTAATCATCATAGAATGATATATTAATGTCAAAAAGATATTAAAATGGGTTAGAAAGTCATAGGTGAAAAAGTTCCATCTTCAAAGTCCACTCACTTGGATGAGTGAAAAATGGGTATTTTGGATGAAAATATGGAATAAACATGTTAATGACATCTAGGATGGATTAGAAGATCATTAAAAGTGAAAAGAAGTAAAAACAACTAAGCATTAAGAAAATGGTTCTTCAAAGTCCACTAAAGTGGAAGAAAAATATTAACTTTGAAAGTTAGGGTGAAAAATGCAACAAGTATAAGTTAAAGGACTAATATGGCAACTTGGAAGTTGAGGGACTAAAATAAATATTTTGGAAACTATTAGTCCAAAAACACAATAATGGAAAGATTGGTGTCAAAAGTGTAAGTAATAATTTTACAAGGTTGATTTGGTAAATACTAGTAACATACTTGGGCATTTTATGTAAAAAGTATATTTTTTAAAATGGAAGTTTTATAAAAATAAAAGGAGTAACGCAAGTATTTTATAAAATAAGATTTTATAAAATAAAGACTTGGGAAGACTTGTACAAAAATAGGATACTTTTATATAAATGGGAATATAAAAGTATCGGAAACATTTTTGGGTAACAAGTTGGACAAGTTGGGCTAAAACGTACAAAGTATTTTTTTCCAAGAAATAAACGTTCGGAATCGGAAGTAGGAACAATACTTCCATGAGGACGCGCAATGGAAATAAATATGAAAAACGCTAACTAACGAACTTAGTTACACGAACCAACGTAAACGGACATATAAGAAAAATGCCATTACGACAAGATAAAAATATACATATATATTTTAAGGAAATAAAATATATATAACAAGGGTGAAACGTGCGAAACACTTTCCTAAGTGTAGAAAGAATATTCGTGGGAAAGGAAAAACACAACGTAACGAATTAAAAACGCTAAACGACACATGAACTTAACAAGTAGTATCCACGCGATGGTATATGTACATATGCTCGTTTTCGACGAAATTCTAGTATATCTATTTGAATGGGAAAATAGATATGCGAGAAGGAAAACCGAGACGAGTAGGTGAAATATATCTACGAACGCGTGAATACCGACAAGATCCTAGTACATTTATTTAAATGGGAAAATAAATGTATGGTGTGGTGAGTCTAGTCGGGCGTTAAGAATATGTTACCAAACGACAAGAACTTAGCATATTTATTTAAATGGGAAAATAAATATGTGGCAAAGTGAGTCGGGTCGGATAATAAGAAATCACATTATATCGAGCGAAACGATCCTAAGTATAATTATTTAAATGGGAAAATAATTATACGTTGGGTAGAGTCGTGTCGAGTATAATATTGTACAAGTCATAAAGAATATTAATGAGAATAATATATGACTTGTAAGGAAAGGGTAATCCATCGCCATTGAACCTAGGATACGAAACTATTAAACGGGAATTGGGATAAAGACGTGGTCGGGAAGTTGGGTGTACAACTTGCCAAGGCACATACACCATAGGTGTAGTGACTTATACGCCTAGAACCTTTGTAGGTGCGGGATCACAAACTTTACTATTTTCTTCTTTGAGCCGAGCACAGTTACAGGTGAGTCTCACGGCCCCATTTCTAAACTATTTAACGTTTTTACGGGGGAAAGATATGTTGGGATTGTATGACGGGTTGGATACTTGAGTAAAGATCGCCACTCGGGGTTGAGACCTCCCCACTATAATCATTAATTCAGGAAAGAGAAACCAAAGGAATATTTGGATAGTACTATTGGTGCCTGACAAGGCCCACCCCTAATCGATAGCGTCGATTATGCATCGGCGTATGCCTGGGGTGCACGTATTCTGAAATCAAGTCGTAGAAATACCGAGTAACGACTTGGGGCGGGGGCATTATTAATTGTCTTGGTTTGGTTATAGGCTCAAGTAAATTGTAGGACTTTGCAACTCCTATAAATGTCATAACAAGGATATTCCCACTTAATAAAGTTTTATTAAATCAAAACCTGTGAACTCACCAATATTTATATATTGACGATTTTCAAACATATCTTTCAGGTAATTGAATGATGAAGGTTAGCATGGCGAGCAGGGTCGGGGGGAATCTCCAAGTTGGGCGTTGGAATGTCGTAAAGGGTCTCATCTCTTTATTCCATGGACTTAGGGATAAAGGGAGGAGCCTCCTTATTAATTTCAAAAACAATTTATGATTATGTACGGATAATTTGACATGATTATCGGCGTTGAATAAATGCCGTTTGTTTAATTACTATTGTGGTTTGCATTAATCTTGGCTTAATACTTTTGAACCGTCGCGCCACGTGTTTCCGCCATAGGCGTGGTGTGACAGAATGTGTACAGAGCCAAGGTTTGTATAGCGATTAGCATTTTTTTAAATCTATAAACTATTAAACGGATTTGGTTCTAGAGCTTTCAAAATGGATTTTGCGAAACGCAATAAGATAAATTTTTCAACGACCATTTGGGTATATGGAGATTCCGACAAGTAGCCATGGTAAGTATACGTATTACTTTTGTGTTAGAAGGTTAGGAAGAGTACCGTTAGATATGTGCCTTAACTACCTAACGAATAATACTTAATATTAGTACGGTTCTTTTGCCAGGATGTCAGACGCAGGGAGGGTAGCACCGAGCTACGACAGTAGCCTTCAGATCATCCCCAGCACGCCAGCAGAGCCGATCGAGGTGGTGATACTCGATCCCGAGGATGACGAGATGGAGGTTGATGCCGCCATGGAGGGCGCCGACGGAGATAGCTCCGACGAGACAGACCGAGCGAGGACCCAGCGTGGGCCCCCGCGGGAGGCGACATTGCCGCCGTGGGCCGACCTACCGATGGCCGAGGCTGACTTGCCTCTAGTGCAATTCCAGGCAGCAACACTGCCAGCACTTCCCATCCGAGCCGTCAGGGACTTCCCTGTAGGCTGTGCAGGTCCTTCGAGGCCTATCCCTACACAGTCGGAGACTGTTGAGTCTCATTACGACCGACGCGCACCTGTCGATCGTGAGCCCTTACCCACCCCACCTATCCCCGTTCCCTCAGGCATGAGGCTCGTGCCTGTCTGCCGAGGAACACAACGGGTGGATTATCAGATGACTCCGATGATGAGTCGACTGCATCGGTAGAGCACATTGCTGTGCCGATCCCTCCAGCAGACCAGGAGGAGCACGTTCGCTCCGATGATAGGGCATGCCACCACTACCCCAGCCACCCTACCCGCCATGCCGAGCCCGTACCACAGGATGGGCCAGCTTCTACTGGGCACATCCTTGAGGGCAGCTCAGCCCGTAGTTCTGAGCTGCACCGAGCAGTTTGGCAGCTCACGCCACTGCTAGCCCTCCCACCCCTACCACTGTGATATCCGCTCCAGAGTGGGTCGCTGTCACCCAGCCTCTCATGGTCCCACTCGCCGAGCTTATAGTCCTCTCCCATATCCATGACACTACCATCACCACTTTTCCCACACTACCACCCCTACCCGAGATGCTCCTACACCACCACCTGCACCATTCACTATGGATGCAGGAGCCCATTTCTGATACCCCCATTTGCACCATATGTCTAGGTGCGGGAGACCCATACCAGGTACCACCTACTACTTCACCGGACTACCGGGCTTTGCCCCACCCTTCACACCCCTACCCATACTGATATCGTCGGCCCGTCCCAGCCGACGTATACTGACATCCCCGGGCCGTGCGCCCCACGGGATGGCCCCACTGTCAGGACCAGCATGGTCCACGGTGATCTCACTGGAGAGAGATTTCCAGACCCTCACCGACACGGTGCAGCGCACCGTGAGTCAGATGGAGCAGCAGGCAGCTCATGTGGCCAGGATCATTGATGCCAGGGATGCACTGGCACATTATGCTGAGGAGTTGCTGAGCATGGACGCTCATTGTGGGATTACGGGCGACGCCACACTTTGCGCATCGCCAATTCTTGTACGATCGCATTATGGCGATCAGTATGACCATTAGCATGTGCGCACCCCAGTATCAGTACCCGCCGCCGCCGCCACCACAGTAGCGATACATCAGGGACGCTTGGGAGATCACTTACGGACATAGTAGTAGTAGTAGTAGTAGTAGTATGATAGCACAGTATGGGTTATAGCACCCATCTGCATTTTTGCCTAGCCGAGCGGGATTGTGCGGTATATGACATTATGTTTCTAGTATATTTCAAAGGAGCAATGTATGAGGAAGGTATCCTCGGTTTTTTTATTATGAACAAATCATTGTACTCATGGTATTGAAATTAATGAAAATTTTGTTATGGTAAAATATGTGTTGTGATTGTCTACGATTATTATTACTTGTTCTGTTTATATTGTGATTGTGTGATGTTGTTATGGTGATTATTGTGTTCGTGTGTTGTGTTGTTATTTATACTTTATGTATGACGATATTGTATGATTGATCGCCAAAATTAACCTTTGATATTGATTATTGAAGAAAAATGGCACCAGCCACCCGAAGCAACAGTGGAAATGAAAGACTGCCCACGACACCGAGGAGCTTGAAACCCTAGTTTCGGGACGCATCGCCCAAGCTCTCGCAGAACACAATGCCACGCGCACCGAAAGGTCGCGAGATCGAACAGGAGAGCGACAGACGCGAAACCTCCCCTACGGTAAGAAGACTTCGGATATATACAACAGGAGTTCGTAAAACTCCTACCTCATATAACATGTTGCTTATTATTGCAGAAACGGCCTCACGAGAACGTGGCTGCACGTTTAAAGCTTTCCTGGACTGCAAACCGCTCAACTTCAGCGGCACTGAAGGTTCTGTCGGACTAGTCAAGTGGTTGAGAAGACCGAAGCCGTGATTCGTATTAGCAGCTGTACCCCGCGACAGGCTGTCATGTACGCCACTAACCTGTTTCTGGACCAAGTTCTAACTGGTGGAACAACCAAGTGCTAACACTCGGAGATGATGCTGCTTACCCTTGTCATGGTTGGAGTTGAAGAACTAATGATCGCCGAGTACTGCCCGGCAAGTGAAGTGCAGAAGCTAGAGACTGAGTTCTGGAACCTCGCCATGGTTGGATCGGACGTAGCTGGGTACACGTCCAGATTTCATGATCTCTCCCGGTTAGTGCCTCGCTGGTCACCCCGGAAAGCAAGAAGGTGGAAAGATACCTCTTCGGACTGGCACCACAGATACGCGGCATGGTCACTGCTTCCAAACCTACAACCATGCGCGAAGCTATCGACCTCGCCTTAAGCCTCACTGAAGACGCCATCCGAATGGGCACTCTAATCCGGAAAGTATCAGGGTTGAAGCTTACTGAGTCCTCAGCAGTGTTGAGGGTAAGAATCTGGTACAAGTTCAGTCGTTGGGTCAAGCGAACAGGGAAATAGGCCAAGGTTTGGGAAGCGTAAGCGCGATGAAAGGAAAAAGGATGGATCATCAGGAGGTTCGGGAAGAAAGGAAAAGGGTATGTGCCACTGGCGTGGAAATAATGGAAAGCAAGGTTACCAGGGCAGGAACGAAGTGATCTGCGGTAAGTGCCGTCGTTCGGGGCACAAGACAGAAGACTGCAGATCGGTGAGCGCCAAAGAACGGAGGAGCGAGGCCCTGTTTCTCATGTGGATCGCTCGATCATTGGAAGAGGGACTGTCCCAAACTTAACAACCAAGCCCAGCCCGTGGGCGAGCATTCGTGATTGGTGCCGGTGATGCACGACAAGACCCTAATGTGGTCACTGGTACGTTCCCTCTAAATGGTCATTTATGCTTCAGTATTGTTTGATACTGGCGCCGATTTTAGCTTCGTATCTGTCGAATTTAAAAGATTACTTGTTTAAAAGACTAGTAAGCTAGACACACCATACTCTATCGAACTAGCTAACGGTAAGACTATAGAAACTCGAGAGGTAGCGAAGGATTGTAAGTTGGATCTCTGTGGTCACGAGTTTGGCATTGATCTATTGCCAGTCGTATGGGTAGCTTTGACATAGTCGTTGCATGGATTGGCTTCCGCACACCGCGCCATCGTCGTGTGCAATGACAAAGTAATTCAAGTTCCCTCGCAAGCGGTGAAACCCTATCGATCCAAGGGGAAAGGCGTGGAACACCATTGAGAATTATTACCAGCATGAAAGCCAGGAAGTGCCTAAGGAAAAGGTCTCGTCGATTCTTGGCGCACGTAGTAGATAAGAAGGCCGACGAGCGAAAGCTAGAAGACATTCCGATAGCCAGAGACTTTCCAGATGTGTTCCCAGAAGAATTTGCGGGATTGCCACCACCCCGACAAGTCGAGTTTCGCATCGACCTTGTTCCAGGAGCAGCACCGGTAGCGCGATCGCCATATCGCCTAGCTCCTTCTGAGATGCAGGAACTGTCTGGTCAACTGCAAGAGTTGTTGGACAAAGGTTTCATAAGACCAAGCTTCTCACCCTGGGGCCCTCCGTCTTATTTGTGAAGAAGAAGGATGGCACTTTTCGAATGTGCATCGACTATCGAGAACTGAACAAGCTAACTATTAAAAATCCGCTATCCTCTTCCCAGGATCGACGATTTGTTTGAT